>JAGKTI010023597.1:0-14737 GCA_018397915.1 Birgus latro
AAAAAACTCACTATAGTAGCTGCCTTTGGTGTGTCCATTCTTGTAATTAATGAATGATGAAACGATAAAGAAAATGATGGAACTTCGTGATGTAATAAGAAAATAAAAGAACGCATCATTGTTACGTAACTTACTGAGTCTGATGAAATCCTGTGCCTCTGTGCTGCCTTTGTATAATGCCGTCTCTCAGCTCCCAAATGGTGTTGTAGCACCGAGAAAACTTGGCGTCATCTTCCATCCCATCCAGGAAACTGAGAAGGACATCAGCAGCTTCACGTGCCTGTGAGAGACGAGGCCTAGGGACGTTGGCTGCATATCATCATCGCCATCGTCATCGTCACTGTCATCATCCTCTCTCCGCTGCACAGACTCGGCAATCTCTTCGTCTGTCATAATTTCGAACCCAGGATCTCCTTCGTCAGCTTCCAGCCATTCCATAATGTCATCAGCTGCTACGTCTTCTCCCCCACGTCTTAAAGTTGCCTGGTATGGCTCAAACCCGTCAAAATCTTGGACGGCTTCCTTGTTTTGAAACAACTTGGACCAGGCATTGGCAAGCGTTGTCTGTTTAACATCATCCCAAGCCTTGGCCCAGTTAAATATGGCAGACTTCAATGAATAATTTTTACACTTTGCCAATGTCCTTTGCCCTGTGGTATCCTCATCCTCGTCATCAACCACAACCATGACCTAGGAATATACATGCAGATGAAAAAGAAAGAAAAATAAAGACGTTGCCAGACCTCCGCAAGAAAGTGTCGTATCGATAGGTTAGGTTGCGAATTTTACTTTTTTTCACAATTAAATTTTACTTCGTAAACCTCTTTGTATAGATTTTATTTCATTAACCTCTTCAATATATTTTACTTCTCACAGGACACAAAACAACCCTACCTGATTGTAACAATCTCGGCACACGTTAGTCAGCATAAAAAAAAAAGAGAGGTAAATGTACGCTTTATTTGAAGCAGTAGAAAGACCCTGCCAGTTTAATTCATATTCCTTCAGATTATTTTCAGTATCTTTCTGACGTTTCAGGGGCGTAAGTTACTTTCCTGCAGAAAAAAAAAATCCTGTTTTTGGAATTTATTTTCTTTATTGCTGTTTCTTTAGCAGGCAATTTTACCATACTCAGTGGATTATGCCTGTATGTGTTTTTTGTGTGCAAATTAATATTACCGAATCTTGCCCAACATACTGAAAGGTGGATTTCATTTTCCAACTGGATGCTGGGTTATGTTAGTAAGTTAGGGTAGATTATATTATTAGGTATAGTCAAGCTAGGTTAGGTTATGTTTTGTTAAACTTAGATTTGGCCAGTACCTTCCACCATTACTAATATTTCCGATCAGATTATTGTCAGTCATATTATGGTTTTTCATGTGCACAACAAATGAGACCTCAAAACACTCAAATGAACTAAAAAACTATCAAATGTTAGAAAAGAAAAAAATACACCCAAAATAGGAAACTGCAATAAGGAACACATTTACCGTTTTTATCATCACGTGCACATACCTACAATTGTCTGTCTTACTAAACGTACTCAAAGGTGATTTTCGTTTCTCAACTGGATGCTAGGTTAGGTTTGGGTAAATTATTAGGTATAGTTAAGCTAGGTTTGGTTAGCTGTAGTAAAACACTAGGTGGCAGTCACTTCCACCGTTAGGCTGAGTCAAACGAGTTGACGGGGAAACATATTAGCATGAAACATTTTACCGCCTCAGAAAAAAAATCACAAAGTACAGACTAGAAAAATTGATTTGGTAAGGTGATTTTACTGCCTCTGATGAAACGTATGTTTACCAAAAGAAAAGCTTTTCTTGTACTGAAGGAGTTAATGACACATACAATGAATTAAAACTTACCTCTTCAAGGAATCGTCGTCGGTAGAGTCGCTTGGCTGCGCATATGATACCTTGATCCATAGGCTGGATAGCCAATGTTGTGTTAGGAGGCAGCATGATGCACCTGATTTGTCCATCATTGCTCACGAGTTCAGAAATGCCAGGATGAGCAGGGGCGTTATCAAGCAGGAGAATTGCTCATACACGAGCTGGTGCAATATTCAGCACTTCCTGTTGAAATCTTCGCACCTCAGGGATGAAATGATCAAAGAACCACTTAAAAATCGCCACGTTGAACCAGCCTTTCTTGGAGAAGTTGTACAAAACAGGTAATTTATCCATACAGGTGTGGAGACAGCATGGGCGACGAGCCTTGCCAACCACGAGCGGCTTCAGCCGGTGCAGACCATCGGCACTTGCAGAGCACAACACAGACACATGATCTTTGGAAATTTTGCGTCCAGGAACAGACTCTTCATGGCGCTGTGCAAGTGTGTTCAGGGGCAATGACCGGTAGAATAAACCAGTCTCGTCAGCGTTATATACCTGGGAGAGAAGACGACCTTCGTCTTGTATAAGCTTCAGCAATTTCTCCCGAAACGGCTGAATTTGTGATGTATCTGCATCCAGAGACTCGCCAAACACACGTCGGTTTACAATAGCATGCCTTGCTTTGAAACGAGAAAGCCAACCATCAGATGCCTTGAAATCCTGAATGCCGATATGGTTAGCTAGCTTCTCTGCAGCACACTTAATCTCCGCACCCCGTACCATAACGCCGACACTCCGTTGCTGAACAAACCACTTATACACTGCGTCTTCTAGACAATCATCCACTGCAATTTTCATGGTTTTTCTGGCAGCCGACGACCCACCAACTTTACAGTCAATGGCTATCTTACCAGAGAATTCCATTAGTTTTGCCTTGGATTTTCGAATGTCAGACACAGTTTGCTTGCCTATTCCGTAGAACTCTGAGCAGTGCTTAATACTCCAACCAGATTCAAGTTTTTTAATAATTTCCAGCTTCTGTTGCAGCGTCAGGACAGTTCTTTTCCTCTTTGTTGGTGGTGGAGCCATGGATATAATGATGAAGGGCATCACCAACATCACAAATATAAAAAGAAACCACGGCCATACTGGTAAATCAGCAGAGGTAACAGGTGAACTAGCCATGGTGAATGTCCCACACGTGAGTGACCGAGTCAAACAAGGCAGTCATGAGCGAGAGGTGTGGGTGGGGGGTAGACTCACGCTCGTTTACTCGTAGCTCGCTCGCTAGCAACCGCAGTGCTTTCTGTACGGTTAATTTTATGAATTATCGTACCAATTAATCATTCAGTCACGACCCGATTAATCCGAAGGCTGGATAATCCGAGCCTGGATAATGGAGCTTTCACTGTACAGGGATGTGTTTTTGAGCCTTGGGTTCCCCCCCCCAACCAAGTCAAAAACCCACCCAAATGAGTCCAAAAAAAATGGCCTGACAGCTGTAAAAGAAGCTAACCTAAGCCTAACACCTGTAAATAACCCACTAGTCCCAACATATACAGCTCCATTTCCAGACATAAGTTATTTAGGGAAAAATTCACATAAAATCACACTCCACACACGATTAGTATCACTGCCCTACCCACACCACTGCAGGGACACAGTTACGATGCTCTATAATAGCAGCTTGTGTAATGTTGGTGATGCAGCACGATGCAGGGTAGGCGAGTATAAGAAAGTTCCTTACTCAGAGACGGCCAGTGCGAGAAGAATGATATGGGTGCGCATAGGGTGAGCAATGGGTGTGGGATGGGTGCAGGGGCTGTGCAAGAGTTTCTGCATATCCTGGCAGGTGGGCGGGCTCAACTGGCCACAGAAGCGCATGATTCAAACTTTTGGTCCATCACTCCCAGACAAAACATTGGAGGACCCATCATTAAACCGGGGCTCAGCCATCATTAGGCGGGATAGGGTGGTATTTCAACCCCCATCACTAATCCGGGGTATCGCATATATGGATATCATCAGGGTTTACCTTAGGTGTGATCTGGGGAGTCAAAAATTTTCAGGGGGGCCAAAAGGGGGACTTAGTAAAATATTTTGATTTCACCATACCAGTTAGTCTTACAGCATGGGTTTCTATGGTACCATTTGTGCAACATCAATTTTTGCAGAGCAATTCAGTGATACATTAGCCACATAATTGGAGAAAGGTAATGTCTGTTGACTTCTGCCAGGTACCATTTCTGATGTGTGATAAGACTAATTCCAATTAGTAAAATCTGTAATGATATAGAAGGCTGTGTTTAAGTGTGTGAGTGTGATGTTACAGTTTGGAGGATAAGGCCCACGTACGTACTAAGTCAACACCCTTGGGCGGAGGTGGTGGTGTTGGTGGGCGTGAGGCAGTGATGTCACCAGTCAAGGCAGGTAAAGTGTCAGCATTGACCACTGCCCACCGGGACACAGCTCGCAGACCCATCAGAGCGACAACCACAGCCACCACAAAGAGGTGAGTTCTTACTTCTGTTAGAAAAGTGTGATTTAATTACAGAAACTAATAAACTGTAAATATATATATATATATATATATTATATTATATTTGTACCATTCTTTTCATATATATAGTATTTAAAGTACTTGATCACTGACATTTAGCTGATAAAATATTTACTGTATATGCTGTGTAGTGTTACTGAATATACTGTAAGAGTTAAATACACTGCTGCCCTTGAGCATACAACCTTAACGTGTGCAGATACTATGCAGCTGAATAAAAGTGTTGTAGAAATCAGTACTGCTGAGTGTTAACCTAAAAACTAATGTATGCCAGTGTAATGTACAGAATGTTTTGGATTTACATACAGTACTTGGTTGAAACCATGCTGTTTTAAAGAATTAGCATGGGAAACTGTAGGAATTTTTGTCTAACACTGCATGCATCAGTTGGGTGGCAGACAAAACTGTACTTAATTGTCAGTAGATATATCATTATAATTGTGCAGCTCCTTCCCTACCCCCTCCCCCTACATTTAAATATCAGTTTGTCTGGAGTCAGATAAATTTATTAGGCAGGGTATTGAAATGAATAACAGCATGGCAGGATATTGAAATGAATAACAGCAGACCTCCAACATTCAAGGAGTCTTTATTCACAACCCTCAGTTGTACTGTGTTGGAGTTGTTGGTGTGGTGTATGCAAATGAATGGTTTTGTATGCCTTTTTTCTGTGCTATGGCTCCCATGCATCCAGTGGAATTGTGTATTGGAGATTGGTTGGGAAATTGTAAAGCAGTTGAGGGATTACAGAACTGGAGGATTATTTAAGGGCAAGCAAAGACTGTAAATTATGCAAGGAACAGAGGTGGCAAGTGGAGTTCCTGAGATCAGTACAGATGTCAGTTACTGTTATGTATCAAGTCAATATAAAATTGTAGGTATTTGAATATGTATGTGTGGTAATGTACAAATCTCAAAAAAACATTTCAAAAAGATGCATCCTGTAATACACTTCATCCATCCATCCATAACACAATCCTTTTCTGCTCCATCAGGAGTATAGAGAACCAGAGCTAGGCTGCTTAAACCAAATTCATAGGCAAATTGGCATTAGGTAAATCATAAATCCCAACCAGCCCTGGGATTTAAACCCATAAGAACCCAGTTCAGTTGAAGGAACTTAACACAGTAGTCCACTGGGCAGCAATTTTTTGGTTGTATGGTTACCACCAGTGTAGTAAATGATTTCCTGGATTACAGGAAAGCATTTGGCTTGGTGCTCAACATAGAGTCACCTAAAGGTAATGCTACACTGAGTGAGTGAATGTTGGGTATCCCCATCTGAAATGGAATTCAGTAAGGAAAAAGTGTTAAGTATATCTGTGGTAACAGAATTAGGAGTAAGTGGAAGAAGACCAGAATGAGAATACAGATGAGGAGATGACAGTCTCTTCAAAGATCAGAAAGAGAGAGAGAGAAAAAATGGAATAATTGTCAACTCAGAATTATCATTTTAAGACCATGAATATGTGCCAACTGGTTGCCTGTATGAAAGTAGCATTTAAGTACTTTATATAGATGGATGGGACTGGAGTGTATTGGTGTTGTGATGAGGAGAGGTAGGCTGAGGTGGTTTGGACATGTGGAGAGGATGGGGGATGATAATTGGGTACAGAGGGTGAGAAGTGTTAATATTGGGGGAGGGGTTGGGAGGGGTAGACTGAGAAAGACATGGGACGAGGTCATTAAATGTGACTTAAGGGTTAAGGGACTGAATAGGGAGGCTGCCAGAGATCGAGCAGCGTGGAGAGCCGCCATTAGGTGACCAAGGCCGACACATGCAAGCATGTTGGAGCCTTCAAAAACGAAAACGAAGACATGGTGAGGAATATTTAGCATAAAATTCATGTTGCAAGAATTTACATATAGTGAAGTTCTATGAAACCCTCACTTGAAAAACAATGAGAGAGAGAGAGAGAGGGGGACACATTGTACTCTCTCATTCTGTCAATATTTTTTCTTGCTGCATGGACCCTATCTCAGCCCTACCTGGGGGTGGGAAAGGAATTCTGAATGGTGGTGGTGATGATTTTTAAAGACAGGTGCACAGACCAGCCATGAGTTTGGTGCTTAATTTTAGGAGCATAAGTTGTAAAGGCAAACTGAAAAGACTAAATCTACCTTAAGTGGTAGACAGGGAAAAAGAAGAGATATGATAATTCTGTATGAGTTTGTAATTTGAAGGAGAGGAAACTGACAAAAAAAAAAAAATCCATAATGCTTGTAAGGAAAAAGTCTTAAGGACATAAGGTACTTGAAAACTGCATAAAGTTTATCTCTGTATCTGTATCAGTCCATATTAGGACCACCACAGGACTGGACCTTCTACTTAGAGGGAGGGTGATAGTCAGCATTAATATTTCCCAAGCATAGTATGAATGAGGAAGGGGTGTGAGTAGGAAGAGTGATGACAGTAAAACCTTCTACTTAGAGGGAGGGTGATAGTCAGCATTAATATTTCCCAAGCATAGTATGAATGAGGAAGGGGTGTGAGTAGGAAGAGTGATGACAGTAAAAACTGAAGTGTTCAATTGATCTTTTTTATCATGGTCATTTATTTATGTCATTGGTAGGACATAGAACTAATGGGGCTTTATATATGTACACATATATGAAAAGACAAAGTACCAGAACCCATTTTAAATATGTGCCACAGTGTGGGCTTGAACCATTGATGTGGGTCACACATTGCAAGATGAGTATGCTAGCCCCCACACCACCACAACTCTCTGCATAAAATAAGAGACAATGGAGATAATAATAGGAGATAAAGTTTTCTATTGAGAGGAATTTACTTCTTCAGCTGATTACTAAATGAAAATATGTATGTCAAAAAATTAGTAAATTTAACCCAATAACTGCAAGTTACATTTCGAAATCCCCAGTGCTCAACTGCTACTTACTTCACAGAGGTTGAGCCATAAATTATATTTTTTGTGCTTTGTTTTGGCATGCACTGTGGTTAGCTGTTATTTGTAAGTCAAATGGTGGCATCTGTTACCTTTCCAGTAATATACTCTCTTTCATATCACAACCCTAAAATCAGTTTCCAATTAAATGACAGTGTTGATATTTTTTGGCTTGATGCCATGGTTGGTACCATGGGACCATTAATTTAGAGATCCACAGTGTCTAAATTATCACATGTAATAACCAAAAAATTTCAGAACATATCATTCATTCATCATTGATCCAGTGCTGCCCCACAAGAAGCATAGAAGCCCAGGGCTAGGCAAGTTGGTCCTTACATTTAAGATGAGAGTGGCCAGCCTCACTCATCCCTGAGTGGCATTACATGGGCAATAATAAACCCCAACCATCCCTTGGATATAAACCTGCACACAGCTCAATCCGACTGGAGCGCCTTAACTGCCCACTAAACCACCAGATGCCATAATTTGGTTATATGGTTACCACTCAATGTAGTAAATGGTTTCCTGGTGTACAGGAAACCATTTTGCTTGTCACTCAATGTAATCACCTGTAGACAAAAGGAAGAGGAAGGATTGAAAGAAGGAAGAGAGAAAAGGGCAGGAACCTGAGAGTAGCACTACATCGAGTGAGTGGATGGCGAGTGCCCCCACCAACCACAGCATTTCATCATATTCCCTATCAATCTGTGAGAACAGAACTGGAATACTAGAAACTTTGTTTTTTATTGATATTTTACCAATTTATATATTCATTTTTGTTTTATTTTATTATTATTATTTAGTGGTAGGTGGGGGCACTCACCATCCACTCACTTGATGTAGTGCTGCTGTCAAGTGTCTGCCCTTTTCTCTCCTCCATCCTTCTTTTCTTGCATCCTCTTCTGTCTTTCTTTTCTACATTCTTTCCTCGTCCTTCTGCCTACGGGTGACTTTACACTTCCTCCTCTTTCTTTCTCTCATTCTTTCTTCCTGTGGGTGACTCTACACTGAGCGACAAGCCAAATGGTTTCCTGTACACCAGGAAACCATTTACTACGCTGGGTGGGAACCACATAACCAAATTTTGGCGCCTGGTGGTTTAGTGGGTAATTAAGGCGCTCCAATCGGATTGAACCAGTGAAGGTTTATATCCAAGGGGTGGTTGGGGTTTATTGCTCACGTAATGCCACTCTGGGATGAGTGAGGCTGGTCACTCTCATCTTAAATGTCAGGACCAACTTGCCTAGCCCCGGATTCCTATGCTCTTTATGGGGCGACTTAGGATTGGATGATGGATGGATTATTATTATTATTAGTGGTAATTGGGGCCTCTCACCATCCACTCAGTGTAGTGCTACTCTCAGGTGACTGCCCTGTCCTCTCTTCCTTTGTTCTTTCTGTCCTTCATCTTTGTTTTCCATTCCTTCTTTTTTTTCCCTCTTCCTTCTGTCTGTGTGTGACTTTACACTGAGTGACAAGCCAAATGGTTTCCTGTACACCAGGAAATCATTTGCTCGGCTGGATGGTAACCATATAACCAAACTATGATGCCTGGTGGTTTGGTGGGTAATTAAGCCACTCCAACCAGATTGAGTCAGTGCAGGTTTATATCCGTGGACTGGTTGGGGTTTATGATGTGTGAGGCTTGTCACTGTCATCTTAAAAGTCAGGACCAACTTGCCTAGCCCTGGGCTCCTACACTTCTTATGGGGCAACACAGGATTAGATGATGTATGTATGTATTATTATTATTTTATTTTTTTATTTTTTTGTGTACCACAGAGGTCCCCTAGAATCCTAATGGTACAGTTGACAGGTTAAAAGAAGGAATTATAAATTAGTAAAAGAAAATGGGACATTACAAGCCTGATCCAGTAAAAGTGAAATTATGTAAGAGGGAGATGATGAAGTGGGGAATGAGAAAGCTTGGTATCAAGGAGTGGGTGGTTAGAGTGGTTAAGCTATGTATATGGGTGCTTGCACCCAGATGAGTGAATGAAAATTTGAGTGATGGGTTTTACCATGAATGTTGGCATGCTGTAGGGGTCAGTCTTGAGCCCCTTCTTGTTTGTCATGGTGCTTAAAGCTCTCTCATGTGACTCTGGAAATGTGGAAATGTACAGTCACACTCCCTAATTTAGACCCACCCCGAGCCAAGCCCAGAGCTGAGGGAGGCAGTAGCCACGGCTCTCAAACGAATGCGTTTACTAGCCCCCCTCCCCCCCCACACACACACACTCCTCCCCTCAATCCCCATCCCCCCCAGTATCGCCATCCAACGATCATTCTCTACCATACTGCATTCCTTTCCACCCTCACCTCTTACTGAAACAATCATCTGCTGAATAGGACAATGCTCGACGGTATTATACAGTAGATTTGGGAAAACATAGGGCATGAAAAAAGTAAGACCTGAATTTATTTACTTCTCTTAATAAATAAACATGTTTGTTTATGAGCCGTGACTACTGCCTCCCTCAGCTCTGGGCTTGGCTCGGGGTGGGTCTAAATTAGGGAGCGTGACTGTACTTCCATGGGTGATATTGTATGTTGATGACTTGGTGTTGACTGCAGAGAATGAAAGGGAGGTGGAGGAAAAATTCAGGAAATGGAGAGGAATGGGATACAAGGGTTTTAGAGTAAATACACACAAAACACAAGTGATGATATGTAGGGCTGGTGACAGTACTGTCAAAGCAGAGTGTGTGGCCATGTGTGATTTGCCACAAAAGTGTGGGAGGTACTTGTGTAGTATTTGTGGTAAGTGAGTGCATAAGAGATGTAATGGTATTAGGGTAGACTGCAAGATAGTACTGATTTCATGAGTGCAGCGTGTCAGGGAGACCAAGAAGAGATTGTCTGACATGAAAGGATTGATCTTGCTGGTGAATCTTGTCATGTCAAAGAGTTTTGTTACTTGGACGTGTTATGTGCAGGAGCTTGACCTAGCTCTGTAGCTAGGGTAAGGAGTGGTTGGAGGAAGTTCAGGGAGCTGTTGCCTCCCTAGACTTTGAGAAGGCTGTCCTTCTGTGCTAAGGAATCTTTGTTTGCAGGATGTGTTAGGATAATGGTGTATGGTAGTGGGACCTGGGCAGTAAAGAAAGAGGATATTCGTAGGCTCCTTCACATAGAAATGATAATGAGAAGGCTAGGATTATGACTGAAGAGTTGAGAGGACAGGGGACTGGAGTATATTGATGTTATGATGAGGAGAGGTAGTAGTAGTAGTTGTTCCCTAGGCAGTCTGGCCGAACAGCCTCGAATCCCGAAGGAAGGCCACGGCCGAGACCGGGCTTTCCCACAGAGCTCTCAAGGAGTGTATGTTGTGTTGTTGGCATAGGTGATTGTGTGTGGTGCAGTCTTCTATGATATGTTTAATTGTATGGGGTGCTGTGTTACATCCTGGACAGGCATCAGCGACGGAGTCATCCAGCCTATTTTGATAACTTAAGAGGGCTGGATGATGCCCACATCTCAGCCTGGCCAGGTGGACCTGTCCTCACGAGGGAGATAGGATTCAGAAGGATGGATATCAGGAGGCCGTGCATGCAGCTGGTTGTCTTTAAGTGAGTGAATGGAGCGGCTAGTGATTTGAGTATGGATATGCTTCTGGAAGCTGGTCTAATGCGGACGGGGGGAAGAGATGATAGTACAGGTATTTTGTGTTTGATATCGTGTGTTGGGTGTTGTTTTGATGTTCCCTGGTGTGTGTGGATGTGCTGCCATGTAGTGTAGTGGATGTTGTGGGATTGTAGAGGCTGCAGCAAGAATTTGGGTGCCTCTCATGTCTAGATGATCCTTGGCTTTGAGGACTGGTTTCTTGGTGTAGGTGATCTGTAAGTGTAGTAGCTGTGCAGCCTGTGATTATTTTTACAGCCTTGTACTGTATGGTCTGAAGAGTGTTATAGTGTGTTTTAGTGAGGTGGTGGTTTCTTTGTTGTTGCATAGATTAAGATGGTTTGGGCATGTTAGAGGATGGAGGATGACAATTGGATGTGGGTGAGAAATGTGAACGTCTGTGGTAGGGTTGTGAGAAGCAGACCAAAAAGACCTGGGATGAAGTCAAAGAGTGTGACTCCTGGGATAAGAGACTGAATAGGGAGGCTGCAAGAGATCGAGCGTTGTGGAGAGCCGCCACTAGGTGACCATGGCCAATGCATGCATGCATGTTGGAGCCTTTATAAATTACATGATCTTCAGATTAATCTCCCCAAAACTTTTTTTTTTCTGCTGGTTGTGAAACTTTGAATAGAATCAGCTCAGGCACCTTTTACCCAGTTTAAGTGATCTTGATTTCAGTTCTTTCTCTGTGAAGTTATACTTATCTGGGGGAGGGATTTTTTTCTTTCTCTCATTCCTTTTTTTTTTAAGTAGCTAAATTGTCATACTCATATGAAGTAAGTAGTTTTCACTTCCTTTTGAAAACTTTATTGCTTATCTAAACTAAAGCTCCACCAGCTAATTACCACTTAGGTAGTATTCTTTCAAGGGAAATAAACTGCATTTTTCATCTTGTATGGGTACTGTGTAGTTTCAAAATATATACCACGTAACATTTTAAAAATGCGTATTTACTTACTGAAAAATGCATATTTACTTATGCAGTCCGTATTATTATTTATTCGTATAATAATCATTGTTTCGTTTTTGAAGGCTCCAACATGCTTGAATGCATCGGCCTTGCTCACCTAATGGCGGATCTCCATGCTGCTCTATCCCTGGCAGCCTCCCTGTTCAGTCCCTTAACCCTTAAGTCACACTTAATGACTTCGTCCCATGTCTTTCTCGGTCTACCCCTCCCCCAATATTAACACTTCTCACCCTTTGTACCCAGTTATCCCCCATCCTCTCCACATGTCCATACCACCTCAGCCTACCTCTCCTCATCACAACACCAATACACTCCAGTCCCATCCTACCTCTCAACTCTTCCATCGTAAACCCAGCCCCCCAGGCCTTGCACACAGGGACACACTTCACATCCACCTAATCATTGTCATTTCTGTACGTTTAAACCTGCGAATATCCTCTTCCTTTACTGCCCAGGTCTCACTACCATACAGCATCACACTCCTAACACATGCTGCATACAAAGACCCCTTAGCACGTAAGGAGAGTCCTCTCAATGTCAGGAGAGGCAACAGCTCCCTGAACTTCTTCCAACAACTTCTCACCCTAGCAACCGAACTAGCTCCAGCCCCACCTCCGGCACATAACACGTCTCCCAAATAACAAAATTATTCCACACACTCAAGAGACTTACGAGCAAGTTCAATCCTTTCACGCCTGACAATCTCCACCTGCTCTCCCCGACACGCCGCTCACATAAAATCACCATTATCTCGCAGTCTACCTCAAATACCACTACATCTCTTGTGCACCCATTTATCACAAACACTGCAACTGACAGATATGGGGGTGTGGGTGTGTTGGTTGCAGAGAAATGGGTGGAATATGTCATGATTGTTATGAGAGTAAGTGATAGGATATTAGTAGTGAAAATTTTGGTCGGGCAGAGGTTGATTTCAGTTATATCGGCATATGCTCCACAGGTGGGATTGGATGACGCAGAGAAGGATAGATTTTGGGATGATTTAATACGTGTAGTGAGTGGTATGGGTGATGATGAGGTAGTGGTTCTGGGAGGGGATTTAATTGGTCATGTGAGTGAAGCAGCTCAAGGTTATGAAGGAGTCCATGGAGGATGTGCGTATGGTGTGAGGAATGCGGAAGGGGAAAGAATACTCGAGTTTGGGGAGGCTATGGACATGATTGTGTGCAACACACATTTTAGGAAAAGAATCAGCCGGTTGATTACGTATGAGTCCGGGGGAAATAGTAGTCAGATAGATTATTTTCTGGTCAGGAGGGTTGATAGCAGATTAGTGAGGGATGTTAAAGTTATAGGAAGCGAGGAGTGTGTGCAGCAGCACAAACTGTTGATTTGTGACATGGTGCTTAAGGAACGAATGACGAGAAGGAGGACATATGTACCTAGGAGGAAAACATGGAAGCTGGGAAACCAGTCAGTAAGGGATGCCTTTTATAGTGAGATGAGGAGAGTGGTGGCCGAACAGGAAGCCGTAGATAGAGGCGTTAATGAACAGTATAGAGCCTTTAAGAACAACCACTTGAGAGTTACTGATACAATAAGCGGTTGGACAAGAGGCCCACCAAGACATAAAGTAACTTGGTGGTGGGATGAGGGTGTAGAAGCTGCAGTTAAGGAGAAAAGAAGGCTTTTCCGGGAATGGAAGAATGGTGGTAACAGGGAGGTACTTGGCTGCCAAGTGCAGGGCTAGAAGAGAGGTATACAGGGCGAAGTCTGAGTCACAGAGACTTTTACTTGATAATCTAAATCATGGTGAAAGGGAAAATATGATTTTTAGGGTGGCAAATCAGGTGAAGAGGGATAATAGGGACATTGTAGGTGAGCAGTGTGTGAAGAATGATGATGGAAGGGTGGTGGTGAGCAGTGAGGATATTAAAGATGCATGGAGAGAGCATTATAGCCGATTGTTGAATGAGGAGTTTGATTGGGATAGAGAAGGTTTGGAGCCCGCTGATCCAGTGTTTGGCCCTTGGCCTTTGATTGATGCTGCTACTGTGAGTGAGGCAATAGGCAGGATGCAGGTGGGGAAGGCAGCAGGTGTGTCTGGGTTGACTGCTGAAATGTTGAAGGCCTCAGGAGATACTGGGGTGAGGTTAGTCACTGACCTGATAAATAGGATTATATATGAGTGTGTTGTCCCAGATGATTGGCTGAGGAGTGTAATTGTAAATGTGTACAAGGGAAAGGGTGATGCCCTGGAAAGGGGAAATTACAGAGGTATAAAGCTTTTAGATCAGATAATGAAAGTAATGGAGAGAGTTCTAGAAGGTATGATTAGAGAAAGAGTGAATATAGATCAGATGCAGTTTGGGTTTATGCCAGGCAGGGGGACCACTGACGCCATATTCATTGTTCGACAGCTTCAGGAAAAATATATTGGGAAGAAAAGGGAATTGTATTTTGTTTTTGTTGATTTGGAAAAGGCCTTTGACAGAGTCCCTAGAGAGGTGAAGTGGGCAATGAGAAAGCCACTCTTCCAACCCTGGCTGGTGAGGGTGGTGATGGCCATGTACATGGGTGCTCGCACCCAGGTAAGAGTGAATGGAGCTTTGAGTGATGAGTTTTCCGTGAATGTTGGTGTGCATCAGGGGTCAGTTTTGAGTCCCTTGTTGTTTATCATGGTGCTTAAAGCCCTCTCACGTGACTTCAGAGATGGACTCCCATGGGAGATGTTGTATGCTGATGATTTGGTGTTGATTGCGGAGAATGAAAAGGAGGCGGAGGAAAGATTTAAGAAGTGGAGAGATGGTATGGGGCACAAGGGCTTGAGGGTGAATGCAGATAAAACAAAAGTGATGATATCTAGGGTTGGTGG
>JAGKTI010023598.1:0-14737 GCA_018397915.1 Birgus latro
AACCGTGGGACCCACAGTTAGTGGCCATCCCTCTTGTTCTGTGACTGCATTCGACAAGGTCCAAGGTGGAGATCAAGGTGGTGGCTCAGATGTCCCTTGCCCATGGAGGGAATAGCACAGGTGTGGTAATCCTACTTTCAGTACTACAGTAGGAGGCTTTGTGTCACTGTTTTCTAAATGATTTACAGCATTTTACATTTTTTGCCTTAATACTCTCTTGTTATATATTTTTATTACTGAGCAAGTTTGCATTGATATAAAAGAGGTTAGTTTTTGACAGTTTATTTTACATCATGATTTAACATTCCCTTACATATAGCATTAGTAAGATGTACAGTACATGTAGGGGATACTGAGTGAAAATGCAGAATTACTTGCTAAGGATGGGACATGGCAAAATCTTAATCATATGCGGTGCAGTATTGGCTTTATGTATTTGCATGTGTTAATGTGTTATATAAATATTTATTTATACAGGTATTGACACCAACTACTATATATTTAAAATTGTAAGTTTATATCAGTCTGTCTGTATCCAGACACCTACTGTAAATCTCATAAGGGGTAATGTAAAATGTTTAATTTTTGTGAACTGCAATACTGTTCTCTGCTACTGCGTGATATAAATTAGTAACAGCTCATTAATTCTCAATATAACTAAGCAGTATTTTGTTTAGGTAATTGAAAATGTCTTTGTATACAGTATGTTTTTAGGGGGAAATCAATACATGTTTGCTTTTGTCTTCTAGGTGAGGTATGCTACTATTTTCATCCTGTTGGAGCTTACCGGTGTTGCCCTTTGTGAGTGTTTGATTTTAAGTTATTAACTCACAAACTGCAAGCCACATTGTACATTCCAAATGTAGGAGTTAGGAATTTGCTCTCCAGACCTTACCTCACCACATCCTAAAGTGGAAGAGAGTGGATGATGAGATCCCAACTCGCCTCATCCTTGGGTCGGGATGATAATAGGTTTGTTAAGAGATGTAAAGTTTCCTCCCCTTTCCCCTTCTAAAAACTAGTTGCTGGTTCAGATGTAGTGCCCTCAGAACTACATGACCCATGCATAGCTCAGTAATAGACTTATTTTGCTTAGATGGAGTACCGGTACGATAATTGAAAATGTTTGGGTCAGAAACTAGATAAGGAAAATTTTGGAATGTAAGATAGTGGCAATTATTAGAAAGTCATGTAATTACTTGTAGCCCACAGTACTAGTAACAATAAATAATATAAAACAACTCTATATCATAGTTTGCACACACGTTTACCAAATATATATATATATATGTTTGTGTGTATGTATATATATTTACTTAAATGCCCTAAATTGTATGAATTGGAACGCTAATGCTGCAGTTTGTGGGTTAACCATTTTCATGTTTAATTATACTTAAAGATACACATTACAGTCAGCAATAAAGATACCTCACCACCTGCTGTGCTTGTAGCCTCAGTCTCATGAACATGTGAACTTTGTGTACTGCAGGCTAAAGATTTCCTTTTCCTGCAGTCCACTATCCTCCTTTTGTTGTGTAGGGAGGAAGTTTATGGAGGTTTTTAAATCTGAGCAGCAGTTACATTGTTGCCAGCCCGTCCCCCTTTGGTACCACCTAATGTACTCATGCTGAAATGTGGGTAAGAAATTATGATACATGGAGCACCATATGATGAAGCAAATATTTTTCTTGGTATTTTTTTTTAGTTGATTTATTATAAAATAGTTCAACACAGGCTGTTATGTTTGACATGCACGGGAAATTGATCCACCTTTGTTTAGTTTGTTTTACTGCTCATTGAACTTATGTGGTGGTGCATTTTTTTTTTTACGTGATATCTGCATGCATTTGTGATTGTTATTATTTTATTATTGTTATTATTGATAGTCTGAATGCTAGATTTGCATATATATTTTTGACTTGGAGGGCGATTTCTGGTAGGGTATTCTCTATCAATAATATTTTAAATGTGTTAAATCTATCAACATGCCCAGCCTATATTGGGCCAGTTAGCACTGAATTACGCTTGGGTTACCATAGGGGTCCTGTACTTTAAAACTCCCCTAATTTGAATGTGATTGCTTGTTCATTGCATCATCTTATATATCTGCCTAATGCTTATGACTAAACTAGGGTAAAAATTAATTTGCATTTCTGCCCATTGAAAAGGACATTGTTTGATCTGTTGATATATTATTTATGGTAAGTTGCTTCTAATATGGTTAAGAGATGTGTTCGATACATGAACTTGTAAATTACTGACAGGTTGTGACATGTGAGTGATGGGAACCTTATGAAAAGCTAAAAATAGATAGGTGAAGCAAGTTGAATGATTGTAACCTTATGAGAATGGTATACAAATCAGATGAATACTACTGACCTAATAAGAAACTAAAAATCACGTGTAAGGGGAATGACCTAATCTTATGAGAAACTAAAATTACAGAAAAGGTGAATGATATAACCTTTGAGAAAGTAATAGGCTACTGCAACTTGAATGATAATTGTCTGATGCTCAAAAGTATTTCTGGCGAATCAGTACGAGTGCTTTTATGGTGTGAATATGTGATTTATGCGTCTATTAAGGCCGACATTCAGTGTGGCCACCATGAAAACTAGCACCTAGATCACTTATGCTCGATCGTGAATTACTCCATACCACACCCAGCGAGATTAGTTGTTCATTATGCATTGTACATCGAGTTATGTAGGTCTCAAGTTGTTCATTATGCAATTGTACATAAGTTATCAAGGTCGTATCTCCAGTGTTTTTATTCAGATAATTTGGAGCAGTTGAATGTAAAATATGGTGAGTGGGCATCCGTATGAGAAATAATTACAGAAGAGGTGGAACAGTTCAGTGAGGTGATTGGCAAGACAAAAATATACTGATAGGGTGAAGCATGTAAATGACTAGCGTTTTGCGACTGGCACCCCTACGAGAAAAGTAAGTTGTAAAATTTGTCAGTTGGCAGTCGTCAGAAATACCGATTAGGTGAAGCAGATGAATGATACTTATGAGAAATTAAAATCGGTTCAATGAAGCAGATGAATAATAGGAACCTAATGAAGAGCTAGAATTATAGATGAAATTAAGCAGCTGAAATTAGACCAAGGATGAGATGGATAGGGTAAACTAGTGTAATGTGAGTTGGAGGAAGAACATTCTGATGGCATAGTACATCGTGACTCGGGAGAGATAGATTGACTGAAAGATTAGTTGAGACCAGAAAGATTGGTCTGGAGCGATTGGCAGGAAGTCAGTGGCGATTTGTTGGGAGATCAGAAAGATTGGTCTGGAGTGATTGGAAGTCTGGCAATTTCTTGGGAGACCAGAAAGATTGGTCTGGAGTGATTGGTAGGAAGTCAATAGGGATTTGTTGGGAGACCAGAAAAATTGGTCTGGAATGAGTGATTGGTAGAAAGTTAATATTTCAGTTGAGAGACCGGCAAGTGGTAGGAAGAATCGAGTTTATTTGGGAGACCAGAAAGATTGGTCTTGAAAGATCGGTAGGAAGACAAGCAAAGATTAGTTGGGGGAGCAGAAAGATTAGTCTGGAGTGAATGGTATAAGATCAAGAAAGCTGTTAATGAGAAAGATTAGTTGAGAGACCAGAGAGATTGGTCTTGTGTGATTTGTAGGTGGTCAATAGCGGTTTGTTGGCAGACCAGAAAGATTGGTTTAGTGTGATTGGTAGGACTCAATAGCGATTTGTTGGGAGACCAGAAAGATTGGTCTCCAGTAAGTGTTTGGCAGGAAATTAAGGAAAAATAAAAGTTGACACCGGACACATTATATGAAGAATCGTGATATTTCGGAGACCAGAAAGGTTCGTCTGGAGGGTATGATTGGTTTTGAAAGATCGGTAGGAAGAAAAGTTAAAGATTAGTTGTTAGACCTGAAATATTGGTCTGGAGTGGAGTGATTGATAGGAAGTTAATGGTGATTTGTTGGGGGACCTGAAAGATTGGTCTGGAGTAAGTGATTTGTAGGAAGTTAGAAAAAAATAGTTGAGAGACCGGAGTTATTGATAGGAAGAATCGTGATATTATTTGGGAGGCCAGAAAGATTGGTCTGGTCTGGAGGATATGATTGGTCTTGAAAGATCGGTAGGCATAAGTCAAAGATTAGTTGGGACCAAAAAGATTGGTCTGGAGTGATTGGTACGAAGTCGGGTATTTGGGAGACAAAAATCGGTCTGGAATGAATGGTAGGAAGGCAAGAAAGCTTCGTTTGGAGACAAAAGATTGGTCGGGAGTGATTTGTAGGATGTCAACAGATTATTTGGGAGACCAGAATGATTGGTCTGGAGTGATTGATATGAATCAACAGGGTGTCCGTTAGTGGAGGGACGACAGTATATTACTTCCAAAAAATAGCCGTACGACCGATTTCACAACGAAGTCCCAGTGACTCCCAGATCTGAGCGTACGCCCGAAATCATATCGCCGGACATACCAGAGTATAAAATGACCAGTTCATTGCGTAATATTGGGCCCACGGGTACTATAAATTTTCGTTCTGCACATCCGTTGACTACCGGCCGGGCCATTTCAACTGGTTTACGGATATGCTTTTGGCACGTGCATCTCCTCTACATTAGTAAGTTGTGACTCCAAAATTTTAAGCTGCGACATCCAAATTAAAGGATCAGGACCGCCAAAATTTGAGATTTAGTGAAAGCCTTGAATTAAGAATGATGGTTGGTCTACATAGGACGACTGGTAGGAAGTCACGAAAGATTAGTTGGAAGGCAAGAATGACTGGTCTTGAGATTCGTAGGAAGTCAAGAAAAATATATTGGGAGACCAGAAATTGGTCCGGAGTGATTGGTAAGGAGTCAAGAGATTAGTTGGCTGGCCTGAAGGATTAGTCTGGAGTAATGATTGGTAGGAAGTCAAGAAAGGATTGGGTGGGAGACCCAAAAAGATTGGTCAAGAATGATTGGTTTGAAGTCAAGAAATATTAGTTGGGAGGCCAAAATGTTTGGTCTGGAGTGATTCGCAGGAAGTCAAGAAAAAGTGAGTTGGGAGACCAGATCGTTGGTCTGGAGTGATTGGTAATGAAGTCAAAGAGATAGGCTGGCAGACGAGAAGGATTAATTGGAGAATGATTGACAGGAAAAGTCAAGATAAATTAGGTGAGACTAAAGATTGGTCGAGATTGATGAATAGGAATCGATAAATTAGTTGGGAGACCAGAAAGATTGGTCTGGAAGGAATTACTGAAATTGACTGGTAGGAGTTAAGAGATTAGGTAGACCACAGATTGATTAGTAGGGAATAATTGGTAGTAAGAGTTAAGAAGTATTAGTTGGGAGACCAGAAAGATTGGTCTGGAGGGAATGATTGGTTTTAAGAATCAAGAAATATTTGTTGGGAAACCAGAAGGATTGGTGGTGGAGGAAATGATTGCCCGAAATTGATTGGCAGGAGTTGAGAGTGTAGTTGGGAGACCACAGATTGGTCTGGAGGAAATGATTCGAGATTGATTGGTAGGAGTTGGGAGACCACAGATTGGTCTGGAGGAAATGATTGATCGAGATTGATTGGTAGGAGGAGTTGGGAGACCACGGATTGGTCTGGAGGAAATGATTGATCGAAATTGATTGGTAGTTGAGACCGCAGATTGATCTGGAGGAAATGATTGATCAAAATTGGTAGGAGTAGGGAGACCACAGATTGGTCTGGAGGAAATGATCGATCGAAATTGATTGGTAGAGACCACAGATTGGTCTGGAGGAAATGATTGACCGAAATTGGTAGGAGGAATTGGGAGACCACAAATTGGTCTGGAGGAAATGATTGAAAGACGTAGATTGGTATGAGTTGGGAGACCATGGTCTGGAGGATATGATTGGACGAAATTGATTGGTAGGAGGAGTTGAGAGATTTGTTGGGAGACCAGATATACGTTTGGGGGGAATGATTGATAGGAAGAGTAAAAAATAATAAGGTGGGAGACCAGAAAGTGGTCTGGAATGATTGGTAGGTCAACACATCAGTTGGGAGACCAAAGATTGGTCTAGAGGAAAAGATGTAATGATAGGAAGAGCCAAGAAAAATTAGTTGGAAGACCAGAAACATTGGTCTGGAGTGACTGGAATGAGCCAAGAGTTATTTGGAAGGCACGAGTGATTGGTAGGAAGTGAAGAAAAAAATTGGGAGACCAGAAAATCTGTCTGGAGTGATTGGTAAGAAGTCTAGATTAGTGGCAGACCAGACGGACTAGCTTGGAGGAATGATGGTATGAGGTCAATAAATATTAGTTGAGAGACCGGAATGACTGGTCTGGAGTGATTGGTATTCAGTAAAAAATTAGTCGGGAGACCAGAACGATTGGTCTGGAGTGATTAATAGTAAGGGTTAAGAAGTATTAGTTGGGAGACCAGAAAGATTGGTCTGGAGGGAATGATTGAAATTGGTATGAGTTGAGAGTAGTTGAGAGACCGCAGATTGGTCTGGAGGGAATGATTGGTAGTAAGAGTTAAATATTAGTTGGGAGACCAGAAAGATTGGTCTTGAAATAGTTAATCGAAACTGGTAGAAGGAGTTGGGAGACCGCAGATTGGTCTTGAGTATATTATTGAACGAAATTGATTGGTAGGAGGAGATGACAGATTTGTTGGGAGACCAGAGATAGGTCAGGAGGGAACGATTGTTAGGAAGAGTAAAAAAAATAATAAATAGGTGGGAGACCAGAAAGTGGTCTGGAGTGATTGGTAGGACAAGACATTAGTTGGGAGACCAAAGGGATAGATCTAGGGGGAACGATGTAGATAGGAAGAACCAAAGAAAAATTGGGAGACCACAAACATTGGTCTGGATGGATTAATTGATCAAAATTGGTAGGAGTTAGTTGGAAGACCACAATTTGGTCTGCATGGAATGATTGGTAGTAAGAGTTAAGTAGTGTTAGTTGGGAGACCAGAAAAATTGGTCTAGAGGAAATGATTGATCAGTAGGAGTTGATTAGTTGGGAGACCACATATCGGTCTGGAGAAAATGATTGGTATTAAGTTAAAATATTGGTTGGGAGACCAGAAAGATTGGTCTGGAGGAAATGATTGCTCAAAATTGATTGGTAGGAAGAGTTGGGAGACCACAGATTGGTCTGGAGGATATAATTGATCGGTAGGAGGAGTTGGGAGACCATTGATTGGTCTGGAGGATATGACTGATCGAAATTGGTTGGAGTTAGGAGATCATAGATAGGTCCGGAGGGAATGATTGATAGGAAGGGTGGGAAGGGGGAAAAAACATATTTAGGTGGGAGACCAGGAAGATTGGTCTAGAGAGAAAGAGTTGTAATGATAGGAAGTTCCAAGAAAAATGAGTTGGGAGACAAGAATCATTGCTGTGGAGTGACTGGTATGAGTCAAAAAAGATTAATTGGAAGGCAAGAGTGATTGGTAGGAAGTGAAGAAAAAACTGAGACCAGAAAATCAGTCTGGAGTGATTGGTAAGAAGTCGAGATTATTGGCAGACCAGAAGGATTAGTCTGGAAGAATGATTGGTGGGAAGAGTCAAGAAATGTTAGTTGGGAGACCATAATGATTGGTCTGGAGTGATTGGTAGTAAGTTGAGAAATATTAGTTGGAGACCAGAAATATTGGTCTGCAGGGAATGATTGAAATTGATTGGTAGGTGATGAGATTAGGTTGGAGACCACAGATTGGTCTTTAAGGGATGATTGGTAGTAAGAGGTTGGGAGACCAGAAAGATTGGTTTGGAGGAAATGATTGATTGTTAGTTGGGAGACCACAGAGTGGTCTGGAGGGAATGACTGGTAGTAAGAGTTAAGAAATATTTGGGAGGCCAGAAAGATTGGTCTGGAGGGAATGATTGATAGAAATTGGTTGGTAGGAGAAGTTGAGTTTTGTTGGGAGACCACATATTGGTCTGGAGGAAATTGTTGATCGAAATTGACTGGTAGGAGGAGTTGGAAGACCATAGGTTGGTCTGGAGGGAATGATTGAAAGGAAGACTAAAAGAAAAAAAAACTAGGTGGGAGACCAGAAAGATTGGTCTGGAGTGCTTGGTTGAGAGGGATAAAAAGAAAAGCACATTGTGACACCCAGGACAAGGAAATGAGACGAATTTGCTTGTACTATAATATGAAAGGACTGTCTGGGGATGGAAAACAGTAGACACTTTATATGATTAGGATACTAGTATGTAGTTGAATAACGCCTAATATGTAGTCTAACCTAACCAGGCTTAATCTAACCCAACTAACCGTAGCCTAACCTAACCTATTCTTATCGGGTATCTACTGTTATTCATCCTCGGGACAGTTCTGGCATATTTTAGGACTGCCGTACTTTTGTCCTTTATTTTCCTGTCCTGTAAATGTCATGTGTACTGGAATGAGTGTTTGGAGATAGGACGAGAAGAAATGGTCATAACAGTGAAATGGGAAGATTTGGTCAAGAGAGAGAGAGAACTTTGTCAGGAGGAAGAACTCATAGAATGTACTAGAATGAGTGTCAGGAGATAGGAGAGGAAGAAATGGTCATGGTAGTGAAATAGGAAGGTTTAATCAAGAGTGAGAGAGAAATTTGTCAGGAGGAAGAAAGGCCTCTGAAAGAATTGTGGACGTTATTAGTTGGAGTTAGTGTGAAACTGACCCGGTGGACTACGGGTAGAAAGAACAATGTGTGGACAGAGATTGCTTGGATGTGACACGGCTTTGCGTGGAATGAACTGAAATTCCAGGAAGATAGGATGAAGGAAGGATAGGACGGGTTACACGACTAGGGAATGATTAGGACTGAACAAAAAACAATGTTAGGGAGAGATATAGGATTAGGCCTAGTCGAGAGAGATTTGTTAGCAGGAAGAAAGATCCCGTAAAGAATTGTGGATTGTTGTAGTAGGAGTGTAGTCTGAAACCAACCCAATGGGAGTATGGTAGGGAGAAAGATGAAGTGTGGGCAGAGATTGATTAGATGTGACAGGGCTCAGCATGGATTGGATGGGGGTAGGAGAATGAGGGAATGAGATAGGATAGACGACTAGGGAGCAAGAGTGGACAAGAAAGAATAGTAGAGAATGAATTAGGGATGCTTAATTGAGAGAGAGTTTTGTCGGCAGGAAGAAAGAACTCGTAAAGAATTGTGGAAGGTAGTAGCAGGAGATAGTGTGAAACCATAACCCAGTGGACTACTGGTTGGGAGAGAGATTAAGTTTGAGCAGAGATTGGCTGGATGTGGCAGTGCTCGGCCTGGATAAGACGGGAATATGAAGAGAGGTTAAGGAAAGGATTGGATGGGATAGACGACTAAGGAATGATATGGAGTGAAAGTCTACAAAGAGAGTTAGGGAGGCTTAGTCTAGAGATTTGTCAGCAGGAAGAAAGACCCCTTGAAGAATTGTGGAAGGTTCTAGTAGGAGTTTGAAACCAACGCAGTGGACTAGTGGCAGGGCGAGAAAAGTTTAGGCAGAGATTGATTCGATATGACAGGACTCAGCTTTTTTAAAAGTTGAACAGAAAGGAAAAACAAATTAAATAAACAGATTATCTATACACCAGAGTACATGTGTCCTCCGTTCATTAAAAATCTGTAACAGTTGGACTTGAACTCTGGGGGGAAACTATTCTGGGGAAGTGAGTTCCAAAGAGATTGGTAAGTAGGAGATGATGAAGGAAATATTGGATGGAATAGACGACTAGGGAACGGTTGGGAGGAGAGTGAACTAGAAAGAATGATAGGGAGAGATGGACGATTAGGGAAGGGTGGATGAGAGAGGCTGCCGTTGAATTATTGGAAGTGAGAGTAACTGAGAGAGGTTTAGGGATAGATAAGATTAAATAGTTAACTGACAGAATCAAAGGAAATATGTTTTGGATGTTCCTGCCTCAAAGGTTACTAGTGTTGAAACATTGACTTTGACTTCATATTGGTGGTGTAAGAGCTGTGAGCAAATTTTGAATATTTTCTAGTCATAGATGTCGCTTAATGCCATAAAATTTGTTGATTTTTAGGATAACTGCACCGTAACGAATGGAAGAAGTTGGCTAGGAACAAAAGTTTTTTGAAATCTGTTTGTTTTTCTTCACTGCCTTTACAAAATGCTAGCATTTCCTAAGATTCGGAGAATGATGTAGAAAGTAAAATCGATGCCAGTATTTGTACGAAAAAAAAAAATCTATCAGTATTTTAATGAGAAAGATAGAGATTATAATAGTTTGATAGGAACAAGTGCCTAAATTCTTAAAATTATCCTTTCACAGTAGATTATACCCTCATTACATTTTTCATATTAACTGTTAAGCATACCCGTCTTCACTCTGTCTTTTATTGATAAATGACTCGTACTGTTCCACCTTTGTCTTTAAATTCTTTTATCTGTTGGTTGTAGAATACTTTCAAGATGAGTTTGCCTGTACGTTAAAATATTTATAACTAAAGTATTTTGCCATTTATTGAAAACTGAAGGCATATAAATGAATGTATCTGAAATCAAAAGATAATAAATATAAAACACAGTATTTTGTGGTAGCTCAGAGATAACTTTTCTCATTAGGGTACCCAGTTGTCATAGTTATATTGGTCAGCTCCATGGCTTTTCCTGTATGGAAAATATTGGCGGCAGGAAATCTTAATTTTGCGTGTGTGATGTAAGGGGAACTTAACTGCCGGGTGAACGTATGTAGTACGTCATGATCAAATATGACTAAGAAGTGCTGTTGCATTCCATCAGTATGTCAAGATATGATAATTTCCTCGATCGTCAACCTCAGCGACCTTGTAACAGTAGCGGAATGTCCCTTGGTCAACAGATTATTGACCGTGTTGGGTACAGTGAGGCTGCTTGTTTGCATCCCTGCACCTGGAACACCACAATCGGGTATTATGTGTACACCTCATTTCCCTTGGATGTGCTCACTCCTCGTTTTCCACATGACTTTCCTGTCACAACAGGATCTGCTTCTTAGAGTGGAGTAGTTACTATCGCTTCTGGCATGCTGAGGGGTTTGTCTCGTGATAGGTTTGTGCCACTTGTAGTGAACTTGAATTCTGAAACCGTTATTGTTAACCACATTGCCCCATTGGATGGGTTTGACCCTGAGAGTTGCCCAGAACTAAAAGTCTTTTGGGGTCTCCACAAACCCAGCTTTATCAGTGGAGATTGTGCTTCATGTTCATCTTTCCAAGTTGGGATCTTCTCCAGCTGCATGTGTCTCATTCATTGGTCGCCCCCATTAGACTACACCTACACCTATAGGGATCTTCTTTCAGAGATAATTGCCCCCACCTCTGGCCTCAACTAGAGAGAGGGGAAGTTCTTCAGCACTCAAGAGACATGAGGAGAATGAATAATTTCCCGCCTCTCTTATTCTGTATGCTCCTTTACATACCGCATACTCAAAACCAGCACTGTCCTGCATCCTACCTCTAGTACCACATCTTTTATTCATCCACTTATCACGGACACTGCACAAAATGGAGCTCTTCCCCTCATCCTTCACCATTTTGATAAACTGCACATGGCCACACGTCTCATGCAGTACTGCCATCTGCGTTAGATATTATTACTTTTGTTTTATTCATGGTAAATCTTTTGTACCCCATTCCATCTATCTGCTAACTAAATTTTTCCTCTTCTGTCCTCACATTGCCCACAATCAGCACCTAAGTCATCAGCATACAACACATCTTACCGGAGTTCAGTTCTGAAATCACTCTAGAGAGCAATAAGTTTTAAGTGTGGCACTTTTGTTTGAAAATTCAGAGTTATGTTATAAACATAAAATTGTGAGTTTTACATAAGATAAAGGAGGGAAATGCTAAAATCTGTTACTGGTACGTTTAATAAGGCTAGAAACTGTGTATTAAATTGATGACTTGAAAATGTTAGTGTTCCACTTGTGTAGAAGTAAGTGTAAATATGGTGGTTCTCAGGAAAGTCAGTTTTATGCCAGAAAAGTAGTGTAAGAGCAGACTTGAAATTGCCGGTGTATATTTGTATCTGGGAACTGGGAGGAGAACGCAGTCGAGTTCATAGTAATGGAAATACATTACGGTGGAAAATAAGCTTATTAAAAGGTGGTTCTCTGGAAGATCAGTTTTATGCAAGAAACGAGTAAATATAAGTGCAAACTTGAAAATGCCAGTGCATATGTGTTTATGAGACCTGCAAGGAAAATGCAGTCGAGTTGAAGGTAAGGATGAAAACACATTAAGGTAAATATGGTTATTAAAATATATATACAGTATTTAAAAGCAGACTTGAGAAGGCCAGTGCATACTGTATATGTGTATGGGAACTGGAAGGAAAATGCAGTTGTTCAAAGTAATGATAAAAATACAGTACGGTAGAAATAGTTAAAATATGTAAACAGTATTTCCTCAGCCTGCACCAGACAGTACTGGTAGATAATCCATAATTTCCATGTAACTACAAGGTAATAATACTTTAAAGCTCATATACAGTACTTGTACATAAACACATTCAATGACTGCAGCAAACATCATTCACACTGAATACTCCCCTGGGGAGGGGGGGAAAGAATACTTCCCCAGTATCCCTGCTTGTCGTAAGAGGCGACTAAAAGGGGCCTTTTTGCCTCCCATCTTTCTATCCTTATTGTCGTCTTTTCTGTCATATTTCTCTGGTTGATATCTCCGTCTTTCTCCCGGCCTTTATTTTCCCCCCTACTATCAGGTTAGACATTTGGTTTCTTAGCATGAATAGTGTAAGGTCTTATCATTGGCATTCCATGCCCTTCACCTAATCTAAAATCCCCCAATTAGTTTCAGATTATATCTGCTGTGTCCTCCGTGCTCTTTACAATGCCTTCAAATCAGAACATAGTGCCGTGTGATCTTTGCTATCTGACACTTGGATTTCATTCACTCTTACACAGTACATAAATATTTCCTCAAACTACAATAAGCAACACTGATACATATTTCCTTTAACTACACCAAACACTCATAAATATTCTCAAACTATAGCCTACTAACAACACTCATACTTAAATGTAACCTCCAGCCATGCCAAGCAGCACTCATATAACATTTCTAACTACGCTTGACATCATTCATGTATCAGTATTTTTTTTGATTACACCAAACAGCACTCATATTTCCTATAACTGCACCGAACACTCATAAGAAAATACAATCCTCTAACTACACCAACAACACTCATACTTAAATGTATCCTTTATATCAAGTAACACGCATTTCTTCTGTCGTGCATAAATATTTTCTATACGCCAAACTGCGATCATACTCGTACATAAACAATTCCTCTAACAGCACTAAGATATATTTGTTAATATATTTCAAATTAGACCTTATCTATAGCCAGACTCCTTAATCCCGTAATGGATGGCCACAAACCGATTGCCTACATGTCGCTCTGTCCCCTGCCATTTTGCTGCCCACCTTTCCCCCCACCCCTCTCGTATTCCTCTCCACTCCATCCTGCCATCTCATCTTCGGTCCCCCTCCATCTCACTCGCACAGTCTCCTCATTAGTCGTGCTCTCCATCCTTTCCACATGTCCAAACTACCTCAGTTTATTTCTCCTAATGCTTATCACATCCACACCACAACTTTTCTTCACTTCCTCGTTCGTTAGTCTGTGTAACTCCACATGCTCCTCTCAGACAACTCGTTTCCACCGCTCTCACTCATGATGTTTCCTTCCAACAAGGTCTACGGTTCGCTTCCATACATTAGATTTCCTGCAGCGACCTTTTTACTTCCATTTACCCTTCCCTATTTCTTATCACTGCTTTCAAAGAACGAGCAGCCTTTCTTCCCTGTCGTTCTCTTTCAAGCACTTCATCCTCTAAACTTCCATCCTTACTTATGACACTACCCAAGTGTTTAAATGTATCGGGTTCTCACATTTTCCATTTCCTCACCGCCCAGCCATACTGTGCATTCAGTGACTTCATTTCTCCCGAAGACGACAACTTGATTCTTACCAATATTCACCTTTAAATTCCGTTTCTTACATGCACTCCCAGACTCGTTTACCAAGCCTTGCAGTTCCCCTTCGTCTTTACTTAATACAGTGCCATCTGCAAGCAACGGAACAGGAAGTTTCCAAACGCTGCCCTTTCATTAGGGCCGCTCCAATGTCCAGTGTCCTACCTTGTATCTGTTTTATAACCCCATCGATTTACAGATTGAACAGCCATGGAGACATGACACACCCGTTTAAATCCAACATCCAGATAGAAAAATTAACAGTTCACTATCCACACGCACTACAGCCTTAGCCCCCTCATACATACTCTTCGCGGTATTCAGCGGCTTCCTGTTTACTCCATATGTTCTTAACATTTTCCACATTCCTTCATATGCATTCTTTAAATCCATGAAGGCCACATAAAACTTCTTCCCCGTCTCTGGAAACTTCCATTAAAGACCTTAGGATGCATATCTGATCTGCACAACCACTTCCTTTCTGAAAACGTCCCGGTTCTTCTCCAACTAATTCTTCTGTTATTTCCCTAACTTTATCAATAAGTATCCTGTCATATATTTTTCCAGTTACACTAAGAAGACAAATGCCCCTATGATTACCACATACTTCTTTTTTCCTCTTTCCATAGTACAGGGGAATGATTGTATCTACTTCCAATCCCCCGGAGCTCGACCTTCCTCCAGGCTAATCTGCACGTCCTCCATATCCATTCTGCTACAATTTCTTCTCTGTTCTTCAGCATCTCACCAGACATTCCATCAATTCCCGGTGATTTCCCCACTGAA
>JAGKTI010023599.1:0-14736 GCA_018397915.1 Birgus latro
TTTATAAAGGCGATAGGTCTGCAGTATGTGTGAATGGTGAAGTGAGAAAATTTTTGTTTGAATATTGGATTGAAACAGGAATGTGTCTTGTCTCTATGCTTCTTCAGTTTCTATTTGGATGGAATTATAAAAGAGAGACAAGGTAGTATAGTTGATGTTTCAGTGGCCCTAATGATTGAAGGCAGCGCTTGGAAACTTCCAGTTCTGTCGTTTGTAGATGATTCTGTTGTTAAGTGATGATGAAGGGAAACTGCAAGGCTTAGTGAATATGTCTCGAAGAGTATGTAAGAAACGGAATCTAAAGTTCAATGTAAGGAAGAGTAAAGTTGTGGTCTTCGAGAGAAATGAAGTCACTGAATGCACAGGGCTGCTGGATAGTGAGGAAATGGAAAATGCGAGTTGATTTCAGTACTTCGGTAGTGTGATGAGTAAGGATAGTAGTTTGGAAGATGAAGTGCTGGAAAGGGTACATCAAGGAAGAAAGGAGGCTGGTTGACTGAAAACAGCAATAAGAAATAGGGATGTGCACACAGAAGCCAAAAAAAAAAAAAAAGTCACTGAATGGCAGTATTGTGGCCCACACTCTGACGTATGGAACCGAAGCTTGGACCTTGTCAAAAGGGCAGAGTGAAAGCAGCGGAAATGAGTTATCTGGGAAACTCATGCGGAGTTACTTGGAGATGCAGATTGACAATTGAAGAAGTGAAGGAACTTTGTTGTATGGAAGTAGATGTGCTAGAAAGCGTTATAAGAAATACACCGAGACAGTTTGACCAAGTAGAGAGGGTGGAGGGTAAGAGACTAACTAGAAGAGTGAATGAGTGAGGTGAACGGGGGAAGAAGGAGGGGGAAACCGAGAATGAAATGGAGAGATGGTGTAGGAAGGTATATGAGAGAGGGGGGGATGTTATGTGGTAGGAGGGCAGCGAAACTGGAGGGGACAGGGCAACATGGAGGCAATTTGTTTGTGGCCACCTCTTATGGGGTGAAAGTATCTGGCTGTAGTTGAATAGACAGACAGATCTTTTCCCAGGACTTTTTAATTCTTTCCTCCTCTTTCACCATCATCTTACGTCGGTCTTTTTTCTTATAACCCAATATTTTGAACCCTCTTTGACGTGCTGTAAGATAGGACGTAAAAGAGCAGTGGTAACTGGGTCAGCTTTACCGTCTGTGACTATAAAACCTTGAAGCTCTGCTACAAAGTAGCATGAAAGGATTTTAACCCGAGGCATCCCGTCGACGTACGGGTAAGTTGCAATGTTTTGTCGCTGTGACACCCATCGATTTACCCATATGTTATGCAATTGCAAGGTCAGTCATTTGCACATTTCTTAAAGTTTCATGGGTTACTTTTGGTAGGCATATGTGGGAGACCTTCCTCTATCAGCTGCCAAGTGGGGATACAGCCTGGCCCCACCTGACCCCCCCTCCCCCCCTCCCCAACCACACTCGGCAATTCACCTGTTTGCAGTGAAGTGGCCAGTAAAGCCATGTTACACTACGGTCTCTCCAATGACGAAATTCATGGTGAAAGTGATTCCTGAGGTGGAGGACAAAGAAATAAAGAAGCTAGAGGAAGAAACAAATAGAAGTGATGAGGTGGTAATGTCGCAAAGGATGGTGCCATGTGTGGATGTGTTTGGTGAGTGAACAGTGCCTATATTGCCTATAATATTGTGTGAAAACGAATACAATCTCGTACTACAAATAAATTCGTACCAAAATAAATAAATAAATACCCAATTTAAAATGGCTTGAATTAGTTAACCCTCCCATAATTCGTTTTCTTTGAAGCCAGGTACCCTGAGAGAGAATGGAAAGGTAAGGCTGACTGTAATCTATAGCAACATTTATAAGCTCAAGAGGGCGATTTCTCTATGAATTTTCGATGTTTCTCACTAAAAGCGGAGGCTTGAGCAAAAAAAAAAAAAAAAAGTTCCGAAATTGCTCGTGATTGGGGAGTACCGGAGGTGGGAAATCGGTAAGGATGTGACAGGTTAAATGAAACAGTTTCCAGGTTCAACTGGTTAAGAACTCAAAGTGCAAAACACTTAAAGGTTTCAAATACACCTGGAAACCTATTCATGTACGGTGTGAAACCTGGTAAATATAATGCAGAACATTAAGAACCAATAAAAACTGCTTGATATCAGAAGCAATGGACAACTTCCTCGTTAAACTGCTGTCATTTACAGCTGAGAGAGGTGGTTTGGTGCGTGACTGTGGTGGTGATGAGTGACGACCCAAATTTCCTGTCCACTATCGCCGAGGCCTCCTTCAAAACTCACATGCTGGTGATTCAGACAACAAGGCTGCTCGCATTCACTCGCCTCCCTCTCCACCACCTCCACAACATCCATCATCTTCGCAAGACATTCTCCCGCACTGATTCACTCATCGCCATTATCAGTGATGATCTGACAACATTCAGGTAAGCCTTTTGATCCAGTATTAGCCCCTCCAGTACGTAGATGTTGATGCCTACCTGCCCTTTTTCAAGATTGTTTTTTTCGGTGTTTATAATGTTTGACTATATCGAACTGATTATAAAATTGTTGTCATACCTCGCACAGGAATTTTCCTGGTGTCTTCAGCATCTGTAACAACTTCATGCTAAATTAGCTGAAACTGCTGTTTCAAGCAAGTTTTATTAATTTTGATATATAACTACCACAGATGCACAATTATAATTGTGTGATAATAATAGGAGCACTACTAAATTTCACCTTTCATGATTTCATAATTTATAGTATGAGGTTGTGAAGTGTGTACATTACTTGTATGCACTTGTGGAATGAAAAAGGAGTTGCTTTATTAACCTCTATATGCCAGGGGTTTCCCGACATCGCCCACTCCTCCGTACAGGGGATTTCCATGATTCTGGAAAAAAAATATTCTAATTTCAAACCCTAATATCTGCCAAACTATAACAGCTAGAGAAATACCTAAGACTCAGCAACTCTTCCTCCTTCAAATGAAAGTATCCCAAGGTCTCCAGGAGGTCCCATTGATGAGTAAGAATAAGTTGAAGATAGCTTGTCTTCCATGTTTTGGGATGCTGTTTCCAAGTGCGCACCACTGGCAGTGACCTTGGACTCACTGACCAGAGTGGAGATTGTAGCAATGTCTGGGCTTTCTTCAAGGGAAACTGGAATTTTCCACTCAGTCTTCAATTTTTCCTCACTCACTAACATAAGGATGAGTTATCACCCTGTTCATGTGGCTCCCCATAGGGTTTTCTGCCGATTTCATAGTGCCATTATGCCCTGCATGTCTTCAAGTTTTCCTTACTCACTAACCTAAGGATGAGTCATCACCATGTTCATGTGGCTCTCGATAGGGTTTTCCACTAATTTCATAGTGCCATTATGCCCTGTAGGTGTGTGGGAAAAGAATAGCTCTTTGATTTTCTGTACTCACTTCTTGCATCAAATATAATAATTTTCCTCTACTACGGCACTTATACCTACACTTGACATCACGATTATGGTAATTGCACTTTGAGAAGTAAATGCTGTGGCTGTTTAATGCAGTATGGCTGAGTATGAGGTAATTACTTGTACTAAAATTCTGACTAATTTGTACTAATCAGGGGCATCATGAAAGTATTATTGATGCCATACACAATTTACATTTTGTGTACTTCACATCACAAATACACTTATTCTCACATATTCACCACTACAGTACTTTCTGAGTAATGAGGGAAAAAAATTAGTTGCAGCTAACCAGGTCATTCTCTTTCTCGCCCACTCACTCATATTTTTCTTTCATGTAGCAGGTAGGGTTACTCAAGGTATTTCCAATCATTTTTTCACCAATAACTGTAAACAGTAACACTTATTGCATTGCACTTGTAAAACTTAGGATAAAACACTTCTGTCATAACACATATTTGATATAATTTATAATATCTTACTTTTCACTTATGTATATAAAAATAACATACTTGTGCATATCTGTTTACTATTTACAATTTGCTACACACCTGCTCACTACTTCCGCTAGGAGTAGTACTCACTAATACATTTAGGGCATAGGGGGACTTTGCGCTCCGCACATTGGTAGAGTGTCTCTTTTCATGCTGGGGGACGGCATTTGGTGGTGTTGCAGACATGGTATCACCTGTTCACCTGACGACCTGCAGTGGTATGGCAAGCTCTCTTTCAGACTCTCATAGAGAGAGGTTTTTTGATAACCTCCTTGGACAATATGAAACTGTTCAGGGTGGCGATATCAAGAAGGAATAAAAACGCCTTCTTGTACCACCGGCAGAACTTACAAAGGAAATCGGCCTCACCAATCTGCATGTCCGACTTATCAACAGCTGCATGTTGGTGTTATAGTCATTGACAGCATCAGGCTTGAATACGTTTTTCCCGATCCTGTAGTCTGTCTTTCCTGTTTCCTCTAACACACTCTTATGTACTGTTGAGAACATATTAACGTGTCTCTTGTCATGCTAGAGAAGGGCTAACATTGTGTCACATTTCTTGGTAAGAAGGACACCTTTCTCAGTATTAGCTGGAAATACAGGGAAATTTTATCTCTTTGCCCTGACCGTTCCAGAGATCCTAGTACAGTGTTCAAGCAAATTCTTGGACAATGCCAGGGCTGTGTAAGCACTTTCATGACTGATGCCGAGAAACCGTGAGGATTATCATTAGGTATATCAACATCTGTAGCCGAATATACCATCACATCAAGCACGTATCCAATTCTGGAGTCGCAAAGGACAAAGAATTTTAGTCCAAAGCGGTGACACTTTGACGACATACTAAATAAATGCCAACCTGCCCCAGAATAACACCAGCTACTCTTCAATAACAACTTTCTGAAACAGACAGAAAACCCTGGAAAATGACTCCTTGAGAATGGTCAGGATGGGTCTAATTTTCCATATCCAGTCAATCAGTGAAGGCCCATAATTTCTGTTGAAATGAAGGAACCGTAGGTTTCTCAGGTACCTGTCACGGGCCGTATACTTAGCGAAGACATGTGTATCCACGAGTTTATCAAGTGACCAATAGTCATGGAGCACATATTTTCTCCTTAAATGTGCCATCAACATGGTAAGGGCTAGTCATACAAACAACTCCCCAACCTCCACAGGTATCAAGTTCCTCATGTGGTTGCTTTTACTGGCAGGCATGTCAGCCACAACACACTCATAGCCTGGTGGAAATTAATTTCGTCCACCAGATACTGCATAATAGCAGTGGTAAATATTGCCTTAAAAATACTGCCTATAGTCCAGGGCCTGGGGGAAGCTGATCCTCCTGAACATCTACCTCTTCCTCATCAAGAACAGGCAGAAGGCTCAAATCCTGCTCCTTCCTCCCACACAAACGTATCTCTACTGGCACCTGGTAAAATACGCCCTTTCCCATGACCAGTACGTTTGTTCTGAGTGCGTGCACATCCACATGCCCATCCAAGAGCAGGGGATGAGGGGAAAGGAGAGGGAGAGGTATGGTAGTATGAGGGTGATGACTCACCTAATGTGGGGCTTCCGTGGGAAAAAGCTGCCTGCTGAATCTCACCATGTGCTGCCCCTGTGGAAAATTCCATTCCCAAAGGGCCCAGTTGTCGTGGTTTGGGCCTTGAAGTATAGGCTGAGGTGACACTGGACGTTCGAGGGTGAGACGGTGGCGAGCAGGCTGCGAGGATGGCGGTGAGTCTGTTCGTGGGTATTTATTTCCCAAATGACCGCTAACTCTGCGCTCAACTGCCGATTGTGCTGGGTCATGAACCTCTTCTTCTTCAGCGAACTCATCACTGTTGAAGGCCCTGCCTTCCTTCTGCAGCAGTTTGAGAGCCTTTTCATGCGTCTGAGAGCGGGAAGGGGTCGGAGGGAGAGAGAGTTCACTCTCCACATGATAATTTCTCTTTTCAGAAGAAGTACTTTCACTGAGAATACGTGAGGATTCTGTATTGTCCAAGGCACCACCGATGGCACTGTCACTGAGCCTTTTCCCCGGCAATAAGGGCAAATAATGCAATCGGTCTCGCGCATGGGGGGATGGAATCAGACGAGGAGGGTGAGGAACACTCTACCAGTGTACTACCTACCCTATGGTTGTCATAGAAAATGATCACAAGTTCCAAGGGAGGTGGGAAGACGCTTGCAGCTATACACGTCAACCTGCATTCCTCTGCACCCAAAATCGTGATGGCTATACACGTTAACCGGTGCATAGGGGATAAAGAACGATGAATAGTAAAACGTAATAAAAGACTGCCAATGCATCAATTTTAGGTGTATGTTATGTCAAGTTCAGTCCCAATTTTGTGAGTGGTACTGTTCTGAAAAACTGTGGTTGAAGAGGAGGATATGTTTGGGGATGAACTAGGTGGAATTATTACTCAAACGGTACTGGGTGTTTGTGTTAGAGGACTTAATGAGAAGGTGCACAATGGCCTTGTGAAAATAATGTACTAGGTTGATCTTGAGTGGAAGGGGAGATGGAGAATGGAATGCAACTGATGGATGCTTATTAGGATTAATAAAGGTTATCATATTTAAAATATAAAGAATTACAAAAAATATACGTGACACAGTGAGACTGGCCTGAATGATCAAAGGAGCTTGTTTGAGTACACAGAAAAAAAGATGCTTGGAAATGCTGTTGACATGAGAGTTGGGAAAGACCAGTGCTGAGGTTTGTCTGTTGATGTGAATTTTCATTGGTTGGCAAAACTGAGAAGTGCGTGGTAGATAAAGGGAGAAAGGAGTGCCATGAGCGAATAACTAAGAGCGAAGACGTTGAGTAAGAAACCAATGTGCATCATCAATATCACCTTTGCTGCTATTTTGGTGCTGTTGTTGGTGTTATTTATACTAAATGGTCTTTTTATTTCTTAAGGCGTTGGTTTTGTTGATGTTTTCAGAGTGAATCTGTATTCGTCATTGCCATACAGTGATTCATCTACTCTGCCAGAACGAGTGGCCACCTGGACTGCTAACAGAGGCCTGGTTCATGCGTCCACCTTCCATCTCTTCCCTTCAAAATTTATGAAGTAAGTTGATTATCCTCAGGTTTGTCAAGTTTGTTTGTTTTTTTAATGCAAAGAAGAAGAAACCAAAGGCCGTGGGCCCGCAAACTTTTCTTTCCAAGAACAAACAAAAACAATACAAAAAGAGGACCAAATGCAAGATCCATTGTTCATTTCGAGATGCCTGGACACACTGTATTTGAAGAGCTGGAGATCATAGGAAGCAGGAAATACAGACAGAGGAAGACAGTTCCAGAGTTGACCAGTTGCATAAATGAAGGACTGGGAATAACGGTTAACTCTTGCATTAGAGAGCTGGACAGAAAAGGGATGAGAGTTTGTTGCTAGACGGGTGCTACGTGCCCGTCGTAGAGGTGGAGGAATGCAAGCAGACAGTTCAGAGGAGCAGTAGCCATTGAAGAAGCGATAAAAAAGAGATAAAGATGCAACAGTGCGGCAAAGACACAAAGGTCGAAGGGGGGTAGTAAGAGAAGGAGAGTTAGTGAGACAAATTGCCTTTGACTCCATCCTATTGAGAAGGGCTGCATGTGGAGAGCCTCCCCATACATGAGAGTTGTACTCCAAACAGGGGCAAATAAAACCCGTGTACAAAGTCAACAACTGTGCAGAGGTAAAGAAGGTTCGGAGTCGGCCTAGCACACCTAATCTCTTGGAAGCAGATTTCACAAGAGATGTAATATATTCCTTCCAAGATAAATCCCTAGTGAATGAAGCCCCAAGCATGTTTAAGGATGATGCAGGAGCGAGCTTTACATTATTAAACATCAGTGGGTACTCCTGTGGAAGATTTTGGCGGGTTGATATATGTAAGAATTGAGTCTTTGATGCATTAAAAACGACAAGATTATTTTTACCCCAGCCAAAGATACGAGCCAAGTTAAACATTAGGCGTGCCATAGCCTCATCCCTTGTTTGCTGAAGCAGCTGCTGAGACGGACGTTGCGGGAACCGAAAGGAAAGGTGAAGGGTGGAATCATCAGCATATGAGTGGATAGGGTTAGAGGTACAGCTTAGAAGGTCATTGATGAATGAAAGGAAGAGAGTTGGTGATAGGACAGAACCCTGAAGAACACCACTGTTAATAGATCTAGGAGAAGAACGGTGGCCGTCTACAACAGCAGCTATAGAACGACCAGAAAGGAAGCTAGAGTTGAAGGCACAGATAGAAGGATAGAAACCGTAAGAGGGCAGTTAAGAAATTAAAGATTTATGCCAGACTCGATCGAAAGCCTTTGAGATGTCAAGTGCAATGGCAAAGCTTTCCCCAAAGTCCCGAATGGAGGATGACCAGGAGTCTGTAAGGTATGTGAGAAGATCGCCAGTGGAGCGACCCTGACGGAACCCATACTGACGATCAGAAAGAATGTTGTGATAAGAAAGATGCTTTAAAATTTTTCTATTAAGAATAGACTCAAACACTTTTGAAACACAGGATGTTAAAGCAATTGGACGATAGTTAGAGGGTTGGGAATGGTCACCCTTCTTTGGGACTGGCTGAATGTGAGCAAACTTCCAGCAAGAAAGAAAGGTACAAGTTGACAGACAAAGGCGAAAGAGTTTACCTAGGCAGGGTGTAGGCACTGAAGCACACTTCTTGAGTACAACAGGAGGGAATCCATCAGGCTCATATGCCTTGTTAGTATTGAGACCAGTGATGTCTGTAAATACATCAGCTGAAGAAATATTAATGTCAGTCATGAGGAAGTCAGAGGGGGGAAGTCATGGAGGAACAGAACTGGAATCGTCTAAGGTGGAACTGGAGGAGAAAGTATGAGCAAGAGATCTGCTTTATCGGTAGGAGAAACAGCTACAAAGCCATCACAGTTGAAAAGAGGAGGGAAGGATGATGAGGTAAAGTTGTTAGAAAGATTTTTGGCAAAGTGCCAGATGGAGCGTGAAGAATTCGAGTTGGAGAGTTGAGAACATTTAGTGTGGCTGAAATTATTTTTAGCAGAACGAAGAACAGACTTAGCACGATTCCGGGCAGAAACATAAGAAAGATGTGATTCAGGGGTGGGTTGGCTCCGGTACCTTTTGTAGGCCCTCTCATTGTTGCGGACATCATTAGAACAAGCGTGATTAAACCAAGGCTTTCTTGCATTAGACAAAGGATATGAGAGAGGAATGTATGCTTCCATGCCCGAAAGAATAACCTCCATAATGCGTAAGGCACACTCAGATGCCTCCCGACCATGGAAGCAAAAATCATTCCAAGGAAAATCAAAGAAGTACTGCCTGAGGGCCTCCCAATCCGCAGCTCCAAAGTGCCACAGACGACGTTTCTTTGGAGTTTCCCAAGGCCGCACAGGAGCGATAGGACAGGTTAAGAAAATAAGGTTATGATCGGAGGAGTCAATCGGAGAAAAAAGATTAACAGTATAAGCAGAAGGATTAGTTGTAAGGAAGAGATCAAGTATGTTGGAGCTCTCCAAGGAGGTCAGGGATACGGGTAGGGTGCTGTACAAGCTGCTCTAGGTCATTAAGGATAGAAAAGGTGTAGGCTTGTTCACCAGGTGGATCAGTGAAAGGAGAGGAGAGCCAAAGGTGGTGGTGAACATTGAAGTCTCCAGGAAAGGAGACTTCATAGAAAGGAGAAATGGATAGAATATGTTCCATCGTAGATGTAAGATAGCCGAAGAATTTTTGATAGAAGAATTAGGTGATAAGTAAACAGTACAGATATATTTAGTCAGAGAATGACAAGATAGCCAAAGCCAGAGAGGAAAGGATTCAGAAGAATCAAAATCAGGAACTCGAGAGCAAGATAGGTCGTTGCATACATATACACAACAGCTACCTTTGGCTTTGAAATGAGTATAGAGAAAGTAGGAGAATACAGAAAAGGATTTGCTGTCGGTTGCCTCAGACAGCTGAGTCTCTGTTAAGAAAAAAAGGTGAGGTTTAGAGGAGGAGAGGTGGTGTTCCACAGAAAGAAAGTCAGAAGAAAGGCCGCGAATGTTGCAGAAGTGAAGAAGTGAGGCAGACAATGGTTCCATGCATGAGTCATCACCGGGAGAAAGAGAAACACCCAATGCAATATAGTACTGATAAGAAGAAATACTTTACTTATAGAAAACATTACCTTTTTAATTATAATTTTACCTACACAAATAAGTACTTTACCTGTTACAGTATTAATTTACCTATAAAGTGCAATCATATAGTTACACAAATCAAAAATTTACCGGGACATAACATTTTACTCCCTATCTATCTATTGCCAAACGCTTTAATCCCTAAAGGGGTGGCCACAATTAAATCACTTCCACGTCGCCCTGCCCATTGGCATTTACATAACCTCCATCCAATTCACCCCGTCTCTTATATGTCTCCATTCCAACCCTCCATGTCATCCTTGGTCACTCATTCAATGGTCAATCTCTCATTCTCCATCCTCTCTACATGACCAAGCAAATAATTTTTCCAGACCATAGAAACAGGTAAACATGGCACTAGATCGTGAACACAGCTGTGATTCGGCAGTAGATCGTGAGCACAGCTGTGCTTCAGCTCCCAACATCTTAAAGGGTACTGAGGTACGATTAGGTTTCAACTGATATACGATTAGGCTTCAACTATATACGACTAAGTTTCATCTGATATACTCTTAGGCTTTAACTGATATACGATTAGGCTTCAACTTACGAATGATTAAGTTTCAACTGATGAGTGATTAGGCGTCAACTAATATAAAAATAGTCGTTAACTCGTATATGGTTTGGCTTCAACTGTATACAAGTATGCATCAAATGATATACAATTTGCCTTCAACTGATAAAACGCTTAGGCTTTAAACTGATAACGATTAAGCTTCAGCTTATATGATTACGATTAAATGATATACAGTTAATCTTCAGCTGCTATACGAATAAGATTAAATGATAAACGATTAAGTTTCAACTGATATGCAGTTAGGACTCAGCTGATATACAATTGGGATTCAACTGATATAGGATTAGGCTTGATCCATTAATACAGCAGGAGTTTCTCTCATGTGAATAAGTCATTGTGTGATATCCGCAGTGACATAATAAGACCGTGTACCCTCCTGGAATTCTTGAACACGGGGTAAAATATAATTCTGAAATAGAGCGGATAGTACTCGATAACTTTCATCTATGCTGCAGCTGATTCTCATTCTGTGCACCATTTTTGCATCTTTCTTATCCACGAAAGTCTAGATTAGGCTAGGTTTTTCTTAGAACTACTCTAGAGTAGCTTGTCAGTCATTTAAGTTAATCTGCTACATTATGGAAGGGTAAGCCACGTTAAGTTGAAAACAAAACTACCAATGCTTTATACTGTATATACAAGGTGTCCTAAGAAATGTCTTTCATATTTAGTTTTTTTCTAGGGATAATTTTGAGTTGAAAATGTTGTATCAATGCAGATTAAATTCTCAGCTGATAAGAGGGTACAATTGCTGATGACCATATCGGTAAAACTGTCTCAGTGATTATTAACCCATACGATTATCGGTCAAAGGATTTTCGTATCAATCACTATCGTCCTCTTTCTAACTCCTTTCAACTTCTGTGTCTTCACTGCACTGTTACCGTTTTATCTCCTTTCTATCGTTAATTCAATGGCCACTGCTTCTCTGAATTGACTGTGTGCATCTCTCCACCACTACAGGGGGCGTGTAGCACCAGTCTAGCAACAAATTCACCCATTTACTGTCCAGTTTTCAAATGCAAAAGTTTACTAATACTCCCAGTCCTTCATATATGCAACACTTCAACTGCTTGTCCATGACCTCCAGTCTTGTAAGTGCAATGTGTTCAGGCATCCTGAAATGAACGGATGCCGACTTTGGCACTCTATCGTTTTTCGTTAAAGGAATCAATTTTGTACGTTTCTATCTGTCGACTTCTCCTTCCCTGAAAAAGAAAAAACTGGAGCTTCATTATGATTGAGAATTGGAGCCATGTTCGTAGAGCCTTTTTAACTCAAAATTACTCCCAAAATAACAGACATCCTGTATAACGACCTCTATTAAGATACAGTGCATATGAAGTAAAAGTTAAGTGCCTTTAAAGTCACGACGATTTCTAGTGCATAGATTTTGTCTTTGGAATTATCAGCATGAGGTGTGAACCTTGTTCAGAGACTTCCTATGTTCATTGCCTCTGGAACGGCATCACATCATTCATTTGTCTTATAATTCAATGTACTTAACTTAGATGTTCCTCTTCCTGGTTTATGTGGTCACTGGGCTCTGAAATTAAATTAGTGTTGGGTAGAAGGGTTATGTGAAAAAAGTTAATGACTGGTATTCACTTTGATTATCAGTGGAAAAAATCCCATCCTAAGATTGTTAAGGTGCCCATACCCAAGCTTATCGACACAGTTCACATCCAACTAGTAATTCTTATCCTTTCTTAACCCCTAAATGGCCGTCAGTGCTGAATGATGCTTTACCATAGTATGGCTGTTGGTGTTCATGCAGCGCAATCTGTAAAACACTGAAAACAATTCTGGGAAGAGAATGAAGGTCTGGGAGATGTTGCCACTGACCTACTCTACTCTCCAAACCACTCAGGCAGTCAGTATAGTGCGTGAATCAGTAATGAGCGGACATCCTTCTTACGCTTCCCTCAAGGCCAGCACTCCCTTGCACCGCCACCCTCTGCACTCATGCCAGGGCCTTACATGCCCTGAAATCAGGGCTGAACTCTTCCACTAGGGTAGGGAGAGTGATGACGACTACATTGGGTCAGAAGAAGAGTGGAAAAGCAGCAATGACAACTTCTCAGATGATTATACTGACGAGTGGAACAAGATGCCTAGTAAGGATGATGCTAATGCTGACTGTGACGACACAGACGATGCTGCTCCTCCTTTCCACTACAAGATTGCTTCACCACTGGTAAAGAAGAGGGTGGCAAAAGAATTATTTGCTGCAAAAGAGGCTGAGGAGAGGCAAGCACGTCGCATGAACAATTGCTTCAGGAGCACAGAGCGACCTCCTCCCTCACTGAACTGTCGTCACCACTTCCCTCCACCTCATGTGGCCTCTCACCATCCTACGCAGTTTCGCCACGTGAGCCACGAGAGCGAAAACTCACCACCTCACAGTGTCACTGATGTGAGGTGGCACTCTGCCCTCCCTGCATCCTAGTACCATATTATTGGAAAATACTGGGTGTGAAAAAAATGTGTAAATATTGACACAATAATGTGTAAGGAACTATTTATAAACTAAGTATATGTTTGTGATGATGTAAGTATAACCAAGGAAGTGCGGTAGTGTAATGAAATAAGTGTTATTGTATGCAAAAATAAGAAAGTACATCTAGACAAGAAAGAACGTGTGTTTCCTGACAGTGACTACTTATCGAAGTTTACTTTTGACCTGGTAAGGAAGGGTAGACAGATAAGCATCCCTCGCCACAGATGCCAACTCAACAAGGCACAACCTACAACCCAACAAACATAGAAGGTAAGTTGTTTTTCTTTATCACTGTCATTGTCTTTGTATCATTATTTCTTTCCTTGTATTGTTTTCCTCTTATGTTTTTCTTGTATTTGCAGGAAAAATATCCATATTCCTTGTTTACTGTAATCACAATTATAACAAACAGCCTCACCATTCCCTACCCCTCCTTCCCCAGCCTTCATGCTAATCTCTAATCTTATCCTTTTCAGACAGTGAGGTTTGTCCCCAACCACATACAGCTGCACCGACCATCTTGAAAGACTAAAAATATCATCCTTCTCCTCTCTTTCCACATGCACTATACCACCCAGAGTTTGAAAAAAAAATCCATTCAGGGAATAAACATTATAAACATCAAAAAGTGGACTAAAATTCATAATAATAATAATTTTATTTACAAGTTCACTTATTATGTACCGATTTTAATCATGTTACATATTTCTTGTTTTGCACAAACATTTCAGCAACATATGAGGTGTTTTTGTGGTGAATACATGAATGTACAACCTCCCATTCCCTGCAAGCGAAACCCCTCATGTGAGGTGCTAATCCCTGGTTGCATTGAATTTGGGCCACTGCGGTTCAGCCAATACACACAAAGGAGCACCCTTAACTGGATAAAGACAAACAATAGCATCTCTTGGCTGTCTTTAGACACACACTATACCACCCAGACTACAAAACTAACTTGATACTTGCATAAACACAATAAAAATATGTCCAAAAAAAAAAACAAAAAAAAAATAATCATTTTTATGCATGTACTGATTTTGTTTGTGTTACATACAGTATAATATAGTTATTTCAAACCATTTCAGCATCACTGATTTCTGTGTGTGTGTGTGTGTGTGTGTGTGTGTGTGTGTGTGTGTAAATTAATGGATATTTCGTAGTGCAATGTTTTGTCGTGCCTTTGCTTAGTTTTCAACAGCGTGTACACGGTTATTTTGCAAACTTTTCTGCGATACATGGCGAATCACAGGATGGTTTTAGGAAGGTAAAAATTACATTGCCAGGTGCGCCAGATGATTCTCTTCACTTAGATTTTCGAAAAATGAAAAAAATGTGTCGGCGCCAATCAGGTGGCCTCGTCAATATCCGAAGGAACAAACACGTAGGGGTTAATGCAGATGCTGTGATTGTGCTCATTTTCCTCTTTGTTTGGCCATAAACTGCCATATCTCCATCTTGATTACCAAGTTGCACCAATAGGTTAGCACTCAGCATACGGCAATAGTCACGAAGAAGTGCTATGGAAAGGATGTAGAACCATTGTG
>JAGKTI010023600.1:0-10455 GCA_018397915.1 Birgus latro
GTTGTAAATGGTTTCTTGGCTTACAGGAAACCATTTGGCTTGTCACTCAATGTAATGCCACCTGTAAAGGAAAGAAAAGCAGTAATAAGTGACAGGAAATATAGGAGAAATAGGAAGAAACGAGGGCAGGCATAGAAAAAGAATGACAAAGGCTAAGGAAGAAGTAGGCAGCACTACATCAAGTGAGTGGATGATGGTCGCCACTATGATGGCATAACACTAACAGTCATCACTGCTGAGTTTTATTAGAAGTTCAGTTTGTTCACAGGTCACTTTCTTTAAAACAAACAGTATTGCCTAACTCAGATTTCAGATTATTGTCGAAGTAGAAATGTTCTCATGCGAGCTGAATTTCGTGCCAAGCTAAGAATCATGAGAGCATTGTAAGATAATTTGATCTTTGATTAAAATTTTGTATACTCATGATATTTGTCCATAATACAGTTATACAATATTTTGGCTTCATCTAAGGATGTAATGGAGGGTTGGTGGTCAGTGTATATCTTTTTAGGAGTTACAAATGAAATATATCTTGATGTCCAAGGCTTCTCTGATTGAGGTCATGTCCAGTTTAATGTTTTTGTATATTCTGCTCACATACAGCTTTTGGACTTCTTCATGTATTTTGGTTTCAGTTTCTGTCTTTGAAATGATATATTCATTCATCCCATGTCTATTCATAAATTTAGGTCTTCACTGAAATCCCTAGCTCTTCATACTTTGATCATATGTTTGCGTTGTCTTTCCGTAGAAGGAACCAGTTGACCCGTATTTATCATCTCTCTCTCTGGAAATTCCCAGTATATTTGTCATCCATACTTTACACTGATTTGACAGTATTCCTTTTCACAGTAACATCAGAGAGCACAAAAATGGAGAACACTCATAAAAGTTGCACCCTCGTTAAACCCAACCTCCATTACTTTTATTTTCATTTGGTCTCTTATTCACACAATATTCACCTCTTTACTCTTTCAGTTTTAAAGTAAGATTTCTCATCTTTCCCCCATCCTCCCCACTTTCTTCATTTTACCTTTCTCACTCATTTACTGTACAGTACCTTCATAATTTCTGATATTCTACCTCTTCCACTAGAAATATGTAAAATAGCAAATCCCTGTTGTGTCTCTCCTTACATATAACCTCCTCTGTTAGCGTAACCTAGTACTGGTCTTTGTTTCTATAACTGACCATTCCATTGACGTGGTACATTCCTTTCGTGATGGATACCTGTCGTACCTCCACCTGATGAAACTTGTCACCAACTTCAGTGTTAGTGTAACCTTTTCCTTACATTTACCTTGTTTCTGCACCCAGCCTATGGTAGCAAGTACTGTATGGTGTTTATATTCCCTTCCCTATACATCCATCATAACACCTTTTCCCTTTACAGTTCTGTACTACCCTCTCCGACCCAGTCCATTGCTGAATGTTGTATGATTTTACTCCTTTGTCCATTTATTCTTTTTCCATACTCCATCCCTTTCCCCTCCTACGGCCACGCGCGCCGTCTGACCAGCTTGCTGTATGGTCCCCCTAGGCTGTGTTTGCCAGCTGGATACCTGAAATCACCGAGATCGTAGGCAACAGGTCCAAGTACGGAGGAGAGTACAAACGGTCGCACGGAAGGAGGTATCGCAAGTTTTAGGGAGAGAGAGCCACTGTAGAAAGTCCATGATTATACTATATATACTATACTTTTTTTTTTTACGTTTATCCCCCGAGAATACCCGGCGTCTGTTTTCCTAGGCACATTGTATGCATGGGATGATTTATCTAGCTTAGTCCTCCCATAAAACCAAATCCTCGGTGGCATTTTCTCACTCATAAAACTACAAACAAAGGCCAATAAAATACTATTAGGAGCTTCAGGCAACCTGCTTGGCTCCAAACGATCAACAAAGCACGGGCACGAAGAGGTGGTGACAAATTGGCTGAGTAGAGTACTGATACTTTTTTTTTTCTTTTTGCTTGAGTTCAGCCACTGTCAACCCCTCAGAAGCCATGTTGACCACAAAAACAAACAGACAAACAATCTTTTAGGTCCTGCAACTTGCATGAAATTTGGCAACAGTGTGACTTTTTTACGTGTGTGTGCAACATTAAAAAAAAATGGTTCTGTGCTCCATAGGCCATATTCGCAAGCTGTATCCCTGAAATAATAGACCTGGTTGGGACTAGATCCAAGTATGGCGGAACACTGAAGAACGAGAGGGGAAGAAGGTATAGTTTAGACGAAGCCCTCCTCCTCCCCCTTCCCTCTTTATATACGGTATTTATATATCGTACAGATAGTGATGCCACCAGCCACAACCACTTATGCTGTTACTGCCACTACTATTACTACTACTACTACTATTACAATTACCACCACCACTACTACTGCTGCTTCTGCTACTACTACTACTACTACAACTACTTTACTGCTACTACTACTATTATTATACTTTTATTACTACTACTATTGTACTTTTACTACTACTACTACTACTGCTATTGTACTTTTACCACTACTATTACTACCACCACCACCACCACTACCACCACTACTACTACTACTACTACTACTACTACTACTACTACTACTACTACTATTACTACCACCACCTCCACTACTACTACCACCTCCACTACCACCACCACCATTACCACCACCATCTTTCCTAGTGTGCACCTCCTGCACCCCAAGACAGACAGCTAGGCCCTGTGCCCCACCTCATTTAAAGTACAGTAATTGTGAAAGTTGCAGGCTTTTGGAAGGAAACCGTGATCACTAAATCTGAACTAGTCATTGTGTGATTTTGCATTCATTTAAAATTCACTATTACAGGTATAATGTCGATATAATTTAAATTATTATTGACGAAGCTCTGTACTTGCTGTAAATGAAGTTATTCCACCAGTAATTGTTCTTCTTTCATCTTGCTGTATGTGCATTATATAACTCATAAATTTGTACGTAGTAAAAATTTGATCAGAGATGTTCAAACTTGTGAATATTAATGGCCATTATGCAAAGTAGTTACATACTTTAGTATATACTAGGTTGAAATAATGGTATTATTTTAACAGTTTATGAAATTTTACAGTATCAAGCTTGATGATTAGTTAAAGTTGATATATTACAAGTTACACTGGAGGGAAGACATAAGTAGATACATGAAAAAAATTAAATATCAATACTGTATTACAAAATATCATCCATCAGAGCTTTCAGTAATACAGATTGAATCATCAGTGTTTTATAATGTAATTTTTCTTTTTTGTTGTTCTGTACTCTTTACATTGCTTACAGGGTTAAGTTTAAATTTTTTACAGTTGCCATGTGGACATCACTAGCAGAGCAGTAGTACCATGAGAAACTATTAATGTGGTGGACTTTTAGTTATGTTTGTAGTCATGTATAGTACTTCTTTATTGGATATCAATGTGCTGTTTCAATATATAGTTTGTTGCTGGGTGTTGTTCCAATATAGATGTTAATATTTCCTTTTTTTTTTTTTTTTTTTTTCAATTTAGGCTTTCCAATTGAAGGCTAGATTAAAAAGTCAATTGGCATAGGGACATGGTGACCCCACCCCCGCTGTGATGCAAGCAGCTTTTCCTTTCATGTGATATAAAAAGAAGGGGATAATGTTACTGTCATACATTTTCTGCTGTTTCACCATCGAAATTACCAGTAGAGTATAATAAAGAGCTGTCACAAAATCACCTTATCCCATGTGAAGTGGGAAGTTAAGTTGGGGTAATGATAAAGCTTTGCTGTAGCAAAAAGGAATTTATTCTGCATGTAAGGAGCTAGATTTTGTTTTGCTTCAACCTTTGTCAGTCTAATATTTTATTAAAGACTCTGCATAAGTAACATTATCTGTAAAATAACTTTGTTATTGTGTTTCAGCGAGAAGCTGAAAAATAAACATTATATTGGTCCTATGTTTTAAGATAATAAGCTTGCTTTTATCTTTGGAATTCTGAGTGTATATAGGTGTATGTAGAGCTGATTACATTTTCTTTAATAAAACTCTATTTTAAATAAGTACTACTGTACTACATTTTGTATTGCCTGATACCTAGCCTGTCGTAGCTTTGAAGCGTTAATTTTTGAATCAGACTTTATTTGCTTCATATATCATCAGTTTTCCTTTTGTTCATTGAAACAGCTCATTGGAATTTATAAATTATTGGTTCCCTCAAAATAGTGTGTGAGCCTTTGCTAATAGGGTGATGTCCTGATGTTGTTCTTGTCTCGGGGTGAGCAGGGAGGTGGTGCCACCTTATCCCTTTACACAACTTGGTTGATCGTCAGTGCATTTGTTTGTAATCTTATAATGCTCTTTTTTTAAGTTTTATCATAATTATGATTTTCTTATAATATTTATCATGCTGGTTTGATTTTCACATAATTTCCTCTTCTCAGACCTGTAGTGTTTCTTTTTAGATGACAAAAGAATGCAGAGTTGGTTGGTTTAGATGACATAAGAATGCAGAGTTGGTTAGTAGACATATTAGTGAAGGTTTTCTCCCAAGCCTGCATGCATATTTCTGTTTTTGTCCTAACTACATGGTACATTATTACTGGTAAAAGAAGTCACTGTCTGCTTATGTGGATATTTCTCCCTTCTAAGTTTTCATATTGATCATCCTCTGGTCATCTGTGGAAGTGGAGAAAACCATGGCTTTTCATTACATGTTCAGTATCATGTTCTATCACTTTAGTTTATAGTTCAAACAAAGATTATTACAGTGTATTAAGATTAGTATGTGAATCTTATTCAACAGAAACAGTTCACTTCTGAAAGACCTTATTTTCACTGATCAGCCATGAATTTCACCCACACACAAAATTGTTTTTTCTAAGTTGTCAGGATCGGCTGTTATTAAAGAATAACAAGGAAAGTTTGATAGATATCAGTTTCACTTAGTATACAACAAGTTAAAGAGTAACTGTTATCTTTAATGTAAATTACCATTGATCATCAAAAGTATAAATTACTAATAGCAACTTGCTATAAGTTTGTAACAGCAGATTGTTTGACAGCTGTTTGATGAGGCTTCAGGCATGGCATATATTTTTGCATAATGGTGTTAATTGCATACCATTGGCTTTAGCCAAAACTTGTAGGCCTGATTGTTTTAAATCACAGAATTTAGATAATTGTCATTTTAACTTAACTGTTTTGTAAGTAAAGAAAACTGAATGCTGAAGGATATTCTGGAACTGAAAGTTATAATCACCTTAACAGGATTATCAGATGTACTATTTGTCACTGCAGCTGTTGCATCTTCCCACACACCAATGAGTATGAAGACATTACTGTAGAACATTAATAGCTACACTGGTTGTGAGGAGGTTGGAAATGTTTTGATTTTTGCTACAGTTATGGCACTACTGTGTTATTTAATGAATCATTTGTCATTAATAGCTACAGTGACAAACTTTTGTCCCAGACTTCTCTGGATTTGAACCCAGTATACTGTTAGAAACAGTATATGCTTTCATATGTATCAGCTTTATCTGAAAAAGTATGATTCTTTATAAATTGTACCACATCATTGTTATGTAAATTACTGAGTTTAACTTCAGTGCCTGCAGCCTCAGATTGTCTTTAAAGTGTATCTTCACCAGTCACTCTGTTATGATTACTAGCATATAAATTGAAGTAGAAAATAAGATTTGTATAGGTCTGACCAGATACTTGACTTCTTTCAATGTGTTCTGTAGTTACTACCGGACAGTATTAGATATTCATCCAGAGCACTGACCACTTAAATGAATACAGGTATAGTCTCATATTTTTCACCTGGTAATATACTGCAATGAAGGTACCTTTGACTGACATCACATGTATAATAGAATGTTCTGCAGCTTTTAGTTTGATTCTGTAGTGGAGGACCAAGAGCACTACTGTACTAAGGATGGCATCTTAAGTATGCACCAGCCATTATTTAACCCTTGCCCCTTATTGACATCTTACCTTAGAGTAGTTTCTTCTTGTTACTGCCAGATGATTTCATTGAACTTAGGAGAGCCTTTTATACTAAATGGGTTAATGATTTTTTTTCTTTCTTTCTTTAATCACTTGAAAAATCTGTTCCAAGCGAAATAAAATTGCCTGGATATAGTAAGAAATTTATGAGATCATCATACTAAAGGAGTAAAACTTTATAGTGCATGTGAATTATTAAGACAGATTCACAGACAAAACAAAGTACAGTAGTGCACTTTTGAAGGGGAAATTCAAGCAAGCCGGAATCGCAACTTAATGGTGTGCCATTATCCACTGAATCTTTGTGACATAATGCAGTATTACTGTAGTTTATTCTTGCACCTGTTGGATGACTTAATTTAACTTGAGAAAAGTCTCTTGCAGTTTGAAAATTTACTAAGGCTATATCTAACCCTAGCAGTTCGTAAAGTCTATTGGAAGCTGAATAAAATTGTCAGGAGGTGGCAAAAATAGAATTAGAATAACATCCTTTGGCTAGATGGGTTGATGCCAAATGGCATATTGAAACACAAGACTGGATTCAAGGGCTCAGGTTACATAACATTTTTTAAGATGGTGTCCTGAATGATAAGACAAACTTTGAGGTTATAAAAAAATGCAGACAAAATGGAGACTGGCTAATTCATGAATGTTTCATTAGCTGGAATTAATGGTAGATACTTAGCCCCATAATTATCTAGGCATCCAGGCTATTTACCTAAAACTTTACTTGACTAACCAAAATGTTTCTGTTTTTCAAGTGATACAAGGTGTAAAAAAAAAAGAAAAAAAAAGCCAGTCTCAACTTGCACCTTGTAGGGCGTAGGGGGTCCATAACCCAGATCATTAGACCAAAAAATACAGCATATCTGTTAAATGACATGGCAGTCTAAACTGTAATTGTCTCAGTAGTGTCTGACAGAATAACATTGATGTTATGTAATGTTTATAACAAACTATGTGTTACAAATATTTTAGTAGTGATTAATAATTACTTGCACAGCATAGCCCTTGATTCTGATTTTAGTCAAGTATGGTGGAATTATATTGTAAGAATTGAACAACAGACTATAGCATAACTGTTCTAATGTATTGGTTGGTATGTAATGGATGAGCTAGATTCTGAGTGTGTCTTATCATCAAATTTGTAGTAAGGAGAAAATGAAGTTGTAAGGTAGATGACTATTACTGATAATCTGTTGGTCACATCACACACTCCAGGGTCTGTGCCTTTCCTGACTCCACTTTCATGTTTTAAATTTTGTGTAGTTCATTGATCCTAACCAAAATTTAGTAACTGTAATAGCATACTATATTGCTTTATTACACTCATGCCATTCAGTAACAGATACCCAAACAGTTTTTAAAAATTACATTGCATTATCATTTGTATGTTTTTAATAGACTTTTTGTAATTAACATATTTTGGGCAGTAACATGTACATCATTACCAGAAACATTGTATTGGTCATAAACTCAGATTAGATCTGTTAGCAAGGGATGGACTTGGGCAAGTTTCCATATTTGGCAATATGTTGTAGAATCTCTTTTTGAAAGAATACAAAGGGATTGCATTTCTTTAATGGTCTTATGATTTGACCACTCTATCTAGATAGCATCAGGACAAACGTTTTGCCCCTCTATCTAGATAGCATCAGGACAAACGTTTTGCCCCTCCAGCACATTAAAGGCCAGTTCAACTTCACAGCTGCAAGACACCATTGGAAAGCCACTCGTCAGTAATAATAAACAAAATGTTGATTTAAAAAAAATTCAGTCGGACAGTAAGAGTAGATCATTAAAAATAGTATGACATAGTATACACTGTACATATGTAATATTGTGTGTATGAGTTTTAGATTGCAAATCTAGAATATCAAATGATTCCATTTGGTCATAAATTCCAACAACCATATATTTTGCTTTACTGTAACTTGTTTATTTCAAAGTATCTTATATCTTTAATTAAATTTCATGAAAGCTTATTATGTTTTACCTCGTATTAGTCATGCATCATCTTGTTAGCTACCAAAATTGTGGGTCAACAGGATTCCCTCCAAGTTTTGTAATACAGCAGACCCTCTTTATACCAGATCAACTGGGGGAAGCCTGATCTGATAAAGCCGATAATCCAGTAAGTCTAATGGTCCCCCCTAAAGTGAGGTTTCAAGTACATATTGGAAAATAAATGAGTAAAATTGCATATTCAGCATATTGTGGTACTAAAAGTGAAATCAATACCCATGGGGGAGGCAGTGGCTGAATTGATAGAGAGACGGCCTGCAGTCCTAGTGGACCCAGGTTTGAATCCCAGCTGGGGCAGGGAACAGTTTAAGGATTTTTATTTCATAAAAAGCAGACTTTCCTGATCTACCAGAAGGCTGCTGACATGTCGTAAAAATATCCCTGCTCATACCAGCACACCAGTCCTGTAAGGGATAGGCCTAGCATGCATTTAATATGGACAGCAGGTGTTAGCCTCAAAGTGGTGACATGTGGAGGTGTAAGAGGACTAATAGGCCTTGACTTTGGCCACTGCCCCCGAGAAATGGGCCCTGAAGCCTTTGCCCAGAGTCAGACACATAAAAAAAAAAAATAAAAACTATGAATACACACCATTGCCATAGCACTTCTTCATGACTAGTTCAGGCAGGTTGGAAAAACCACTCCCAGCATTGGTAACTGTGTTTTGAGCTACCCCACATATGAGATGCGATCAAGTAGGTCTGTGTCAACTCCCCAGGGAACGGCTAGTATACGTTAAACGCAAAAATGTGTCCAGTGGGCCCAGAGTTGTCCAGTAGGTCCGCTTGGTTTTCTCCGTTTACCAGATGGTATCCAATATGTATGACAGTTTGTCCAGAGGTTCTCATAGAGTTCATGAAAACCAGTATTCAGACTAGTTGGGTACAGTAAAGCGAGGGTTTACTGCAATTATAACCTTGATCTCATACCAGTACATGGAAGCACCTCAGACTCCGAAGCCTTGGCATAACCTTTGAGGCACTGAGATTAGCTGTAGCTCAAAACATTGATTTTTGATGTTCATTTTATATCAAATTAAATTCTCAGTCTGGCATTCAGGCCATAGTGACAGTATACTGTATATATATAGACAACATTTTATGTTTATAGCCAACATTACAGTAACTTTTGTGAATATTAAGAGAAATATTTGTGTATTTGTCAGGATGCATGCTCTCTTTATTCCTACACTTGATAACCATAAAATTATTATAGCATTTGATGAGCAAGAATAAGAAAAAAAATCTGTACAAATTCCATAATTGTCATATGGACTTTGGTGAATCTGGTCCTCCACTATGCATCTAATATTACATTTGTTGGAATGTGATGTCATCCCTAAACAGCCTATAGATCTTCAGATAACTTATTGTCAAGTTGCTCGAATTTCCGCAGAGACTCAGGAAGATGACAATCTCGATTACAAAATTGCTTTATTGTAATAAAATACAGTTTTGTTATTTGTATTTACTGATAGAATTTCTGCTTTTCTTAAGCATTAGCTCTTTTTTTTTTTTTTTTTATACAGGTGGCTGGTTGAAATTACTGTAAAGACAAAAAGTTTTGTGGAGGTAGTGTTTGTATAGTGTATTGATAAGCCACCAATGGTGAGAATTCCTTCTGGATTCTCTGACAAGCAGACTATGGTCATCTTATGGTCATGCAGTAATGTGTTGGTCATTGTGGCTCATCAACAAGTTTGTTTCAATTGCTTTAGTATGGTATTCAAATTACCTATCAACAATTACATGTAGCATCAGTGGCACATTGCTGAATAGAGCATTTACAGTAGAACTGCATGTTAGGAATAAAAAAGTGACAATTAGGGATGAAACATCTTTCCCCATGATGCAAAGTAAAATTGGTAATGTTTAGCATAGGTTGTTTGTGGGCTAAAATGTCTGAGTCATATGAATTCATTGCTTATCATTATGGTTTGATAAGACTGTTCATATGAATAAATGTGTGCCTCTTTCCCATTCTTCCTGCACATCATGCACCAGCCAGCTTATTGACTTGAGATGCTGAACATTGATCTTTCTGTAGCCCAGCTTATGCCAGCCATTTAGTAGGCATTCCAGTCTGATGTATTATGATAATATAGGTTGGAGAAAGAGAATTGTGGTGCATCAGACTCTGATCTGAAGACTGGGCAAGTGCCTGAAAAATGCTTGAGTTATAGGTAACAGGCTCTAGACAGAACTGAAAATTGATTAAGTGGAGAAAATATTCAAATTCTGTTGGAAAAAAAAAAAAAGTGTTACATAGCTTATGTGCAATTTTGTAAGTTGCCCTGCTGCAAAGATTCTGTGTGTAAGTTCTCTTGATACTATTAACTTATTGATAATGAGGAATCCAGAACTTCTGAGACCATTGTCTGTAACCTAAGTCTCTCTCTCTCTCTCTCTCTCTCTCTCTCTCTCTCTCTCTCTCTCTCTCTCTC
>JAGKTI010023601.1:0-14736 GCA_018397915.1 Birgus latro
AGTTACAAGAGGATGGAATAAAGGCTGAATATAAAAGGGAAGTGGAGGAGCGACTGGGTAAATATAGATTGGAGCAGATGGGGAACGTGGAAGGTGTGTGCAAGATATTCACAGAAGAAATCTGTGCAGCATGTAAGGTGGTGTGTGGGGTGAAGAGAAGATGAAAGGGGGTTCAGGGAACAGCATGGTGGACTGAAGAGGTGAGAGAGGCTGTGGCACAAAAGAAGAAAGCATATGAGTGGACGAGGAACAGGGGCGTCGAGGAAGCTGAGAGACTGACTAGAGAGTTATATGTAGAGAGGAAGAGAGCTGAAAAGATTAGTGAGAGAGAGTAAGAAGAGAGTGGGTGAGGAATTTGGAAGGAATTTGAGTGCAAAGTGGAGGGAATGTAAGAAAATGTTCTGCAAAGGGGTAAAGAGAGCTAGACAGGGTGCCAATGAAGTTGGTGGGGGTGTGAAAGATGAAAATGGTAGATTACTAGTGGAGAAGGGAGGAAAAAGTGAAGAGATGGAGAGAACACTTTAATGAATTGTTGAACATAGAGAATGAAAGTAATGCAAGTATAAGTGGCTGGGGAATGGTGGGGAGAAGGAGGGTTGTGAGAAGAGAGAAAGAAATCAGTAGGATGGAAGTGGTGGAAGCAATGAAGTGTGTTAAAATGGGAAAAGCCCCAGGAATTGATGGAGTGTGTGGTGAAATGCAGAAGCGTGGGGGAGAGATAGTTATAGAATGGATATGGAAGGGGTGCAGATTGGCCTGGGAGGAAGGTAGGGTCCCGGAGGCTTGGAAGTCAGGTATAATTATTCCTCTGTACAAAGGAAAAGGGGAAAAAGAAGTGTGTGGTAATCACAGGAGCATTTGCCTTCTCAGTTTAATGGGAAAAGTATATGGTAGAATACTTATTGACAGAGTAGGGAAATAACAGAGGAATTAGTTGGAGAAGAACAGGGAGGTTTTAGGAAGGGAAGAGGTTGTGTAGACCAGATATTCATTCTTCGATCTTTAGTGGAAAAGTTTCTAGAGAAGGGAAAAGTTGTATGCAGCCTTCATGGATTTGGAGAAAGTATATGACAGGGTGGATAGACAAGGATTGTGGAAAGTATTAAGAATATGTGGAGTGGATGGGAAGTTGTTGAAGGCAGTGAAGAGTATGTATGAGGGTGCTAAGGTTGCAGTGTGTGTGTATGGCAAACTGAGTGAATCTTTCCATTTAAAGGTTGGATTGAAACAATGATGTGTCATGTCTCCATGGTTGTTCAATCTGTACATGGATGGGGTTATAAAAGAGATACAAGGTCGGGCACTGGATGTTGGAGTGGCCCTAGTAGAGGGCAGTGTTTGGAAACTCCCTGTACTATTGTTTACAGATGATACTGTGTTGTTGAGTGAAGACGAAGGGGAGCTGCAAGGCTTGGTAGATGAGTTTGGGACTGTGTGTAAGAAACGGAATGTAAAGGTGAATGTAGGGAAGAGTAAAGTGATGGTCTTCGAGAGAAGTGAAACCAGTGAATGTACAGTGAGATTGGATGGGAAGGATATGGAGAATGAGAGTGCATTTAAGTGCTTGGGTAGTGTGATGAGTAAGAATGGAAGTCTGGAGGGTGAAGTGCTTGAAAGGGTGCAGCAGGGAAGGAAGGTTGCTGGTTAGTTGAAAGCAGTGATAAGAAACAGGGAAGTGATAATGGAAGTGAAAAAGTTGTTACATGACAGTATTGTAATACCAACTTTAACATATGGAAGTGAAGCTTGGACTCTGTTGGAAGGACAGAAGTCAAGAGTGAGAGCAGTGGAAATGAGTTATTTGAGAGGAGCATGTGGAGTCACATGGAGAGACAGACTAACAAATGAGGAAGTGAAGGAGTGTTGTGGTGTGGATGTGATACGAAGCATTAGGAGAAACACGTTAAGGTAAATTTTGGCCATGTGAACAGGATGGAGAGTGTAAGATTGACGAGGAGAGTGTATGAGAGTGAGGTGGAGGGGGGGAGGGGAGGCTGAGGATGAGATGGAGGGATGGGGTGGAGAGGTACATGAGAGAGGGGGGTGTGAGCTGGGAGCTGGGTAGTGAAATGGCAGGGGACAGAGCGACATGGAGACAATTTGTTCGTGGCCACCCCGTGTGGGATTGAGGCATCTGGCAATAGATAGATTATTTTTTATTAATTTGCTTATACTGAAATCTGTTCATTTAAAGAACTATTTAAAAGTTTAGATAGTGTGAAATATGATATTGCTCACTCGATGTAGTGCCTGCTCTCGGGTGTCTGTCATTTCCTCTCCTCCATCCTTCTTTCGGTCAATCCTCTTCTGTCTTTCTTTTCTTCGTTCTTTCCTTGTCCTTCTGCCTACGGGTGACTTTACACTTCCTCTTCTGTCTTTCTTGCCTTCATTCTTTCCTCGTCATTCTGCCTGTGGGTGTCTACACTGAGTGACAAGCCAAATGGTTTCCAGTACACCAGGAAACCATTTACTTTGCTGGGTGGTAACCATATAACCAAATTTTGGCGCCTGGTCGTTTAGTGGATAATTACGGCTCTCCACTCGGATTGAGCCGGTGAAGGTTTTTATCCAAGGGATGGTTGGGGTTTATTGCTCATGTAATGCCATTCAGGGATGAGTGAGGCTGGTCACTCTCATCTTAAATATCAGGACCAACTTGCCTAGGCCCGGGCTTCTATGCTTCTCTGTGGGGCGACTTAGGATTGGGTCATGAATGAATGATTTTATTTTTTCTCAGTTATAACAAGTTAAAGTTCAGGTTATCAGTGTAAGTGTTTATTATTATTATTAGCAGGTGGTGAGGGCATTTTCTGTAGCCATGTTAGTTATTATAATTATTATTTCACTCATCTTAAATGTCCGGGACCAATTTGCCTAGCCCTGGGTTCCTGCGCTCCTCATGGGGCGACCTAAGATTGAATGATGGATGGATGGATGTATTATTTTTATTATTATTAATATTATTATTATTTATTATTATTATTATTATTATTTATTATTATTATTATTATTATTATTATTTATTATTATTAGTACCTTAAGCTTAGTCCCTTTTCATGTGCAGATGGTGGTGGGCGTTCACCGTAGCAAGATGGCAAAAATCCTAGAGGGGGTGGCCTTGGAAAAATCGGAAAAGTTTGAAGTAGCCAAAAATAGACTGCTGACTAAAGGAAATCAGACAACCCAGGTCCTGTCCAACATTTTCCAGCAGGTATGTTTATATTAATGTTTACTATTGAAATTGGAAGGGGGGAGAGGGAGGGAGGAGGTCAAGGATGAGATTGGGGGATGGAGTGGAAGGATGTGAGAGAGGGGGATGTAAACTGGGAGCAGGGCAGTGAAATGGCAGGGGACAGAGCGACTTGGAGGTGATTTGTTTGTGGCCACCAGTTACGGGATTAAGGCATCTGGCAATAGATAGATAGACTGTTTAAATGCTGATTGTTATTGACAGTGTTGAGATATATACTTTGAGAAGATGTGGCCATGTGGAGAGGATGGAGAAGGAGACTGAGTGTGAGGTGGAAGGGAAGACCAAGGATGAGATGGAGGGATGGAGTGGAGATTATGAGGGGGGGGGGGATTTGAAGAGTGCATTGGAGAAGGAGAGAGGAGGGGGAGACCAAGGATGTGATGGATGGAGTACAGATATGAGTGAGGGGGATGTAAGCTAGAGATTGAGAGATTGACTAGTGTGAATGAGGAGGAGGGAGAGAGCAACTGGAGACCGAGGATGTGATGGCGGGATGGAGCAGAGATGAGGAGAGAAGGGGCTGTGAGTTTGAGAAAGGGCGGGCCAATGACAAAACGGTGTGACATTGAGGCAATTTGTTTGTGGTCTCTCCTAATGGGATTAAGGAGTCTGGCAATAGATAGATACAGTAGATAGGTAAATTCATACATACATACATAGATGGATAGATTGCCTATTTCTGATTAACACAAATAACCACTGAGTATTTTTTGCTTCCCATTTCCTGTGTATTTTATAATGCAGAAAATGAGCTTTTCAAATTAAGGAGCTAGAGCTGTAATAAGTTTTTGTAGCATGAAGCCTTTCCAAATTTGTCTCGTAGCAGCAAAAATAAGTGGAATACACTTTGCCTGAAGGGGTCAGTGATGTAGGATGATTGAGATGTAGTGGACTGAGATGGTTTGGGCATGTGGAAAGGATGGAGGATGACCATTAGGTGAAAAAAGTGAGAAGTGCGAGCGTTAGAGGCAGGGTTGTGAGAGGTAGACCGAGAAAGACCTGGGACGAGGTCATAGAATGTGGCCTCAAGGAAAGGGCCCGAATAGGGAGGCTACCAGAGACTGAGCAGCATGGAGGGCTGCCATTAGTTGAGTACAGCAGACGAATGCAAGCATGTTGGAGCCTTTGTAAATGGAAATAATTGCATGACAGGTATAAGACATTTTTTATACCTAATTGCATGTTTTACATCTGTGTTATTAGTTTGTTTAATTCCTGTACTTTTCAGACTAGTTCTGGCACTGATGACTCTTGTCCTGACAAGCATATGGGCTTTGAGATCACCCCTGGTCTGCCCTGGGTTGGTCTGCATGGCTGGTCAAGGATGGGTTGTATGTTTGTATGTCAGGAGAAAGGTACTGTGGCAGAGTCCTTAGCTGGGATGGCATTTTGGTTTAACATACTGTATGTGGACTGGGGTCAATTCAGTTGTAAATTAAATTCAGTTCCAATTTGGAATAAAATTTGACAATCAATTCCAGTTCAATTAAGTTCATTTTTAAAAAACGAAATCTTCAATTCCATTTCATTTCAGTTCATTTTGGTAGATATTTCATTCATTGAAAATGTTTTCAATTCAAAATCAGTTTTAATCTACCCAGTACTGTTAACCTAATGGAAAGAAATAAAAATGAGGTTTCAAATTATTTTTAACTTTTTTTGTGTTAGCAAACTCTTGTATTTTACTATGTATTTGAGTACACAGGATTGGAATTGAGTATATTGTAAGTTAATTATTGTACAATAATGAATTTGCATTCTACAGTACAAAATATTCTTTAATCAGTTCATAGCAGTTCATTGATGTCAGTTCTAATTCAGTTAGTTAATTTTATTTATTTTTGTCAATTCCAGGTTTCCAATTAACATTTTTTTTAAATCAGTTCCAATTCAATTCCAGTTCAATTCACAATTGACCCCAGCCCTGAAACATCTTTTTGAGATTATATTGTTCGCCTATGTCTCTTGTCTGAAGTTTTCATTTTTCAGGATGTGCCTCAAGGATGGAGGATAAGTAGAGGATGAAAGGGTCTTCAGTTTCACTGGCTACTGTACGGGGTGTAAGTTATTGTCACAGCATGTGAGTCTGAAGGTGTCATTTTTGTGCCCTGGCAATCTGCCAGTCAACAGTGCATCCGATTTTGTGTGTAATGTGAAATGCATGTGGACCGTGTAAGATACGAACGTTTATAATAATATGTGTCATGTATAATACAATATGAAATCGGATGCTCTGTTGACTGGCAGTTTGCGAGGGTACGATAATGATTCCTTTAGAGTCGAGCACCGTGACTATAGCGTATTGGATAAAAGGTAAGAATCTGAATGGAAAGACATTTTGGTATAACGTATGTAAAATAAGTAAACATATTGGAAGTATCTGAGTGCAAGGGGGCAGAGGGGCTTTAACACCACCACAGTTGTTTTGATTAATTACAGGTTAACGTTGTGTACAGGTTTATATTCAAGGGGGGAGGGGGGGAGTTTATTGTTCACGTAATGCCACCGAGTGAGGATGGTCACTCTTATGTTAAATGCCTGGACCAATTTGCCTAACCCAGGTCTACGCTTCTCATGGGACAGCACTGGCGTTATTGATGAATGGATGACTAAAAAAAAAAATCCTTGGCCCACATAAATGATTAATATACGTTGATAGTAATGTTACCAGAATAATGCCTAGATAATATTAGTTCTATAAAAATTAGTAACTGATACAGTTTTATATTCTTTAACAAATGTGTAATTATTATATAGACATAATTCAAGCCTGTTGTCCCACTTGAAAGCCCCTCTGCCGCTGTACTCCACATGTGACACATTAACTACACTATAACATAGCTTTGAAACTATATCCTTCACCCTTGTCTTTTGTCTGAAGTGAAAATTTTTCAGGGTGTGCGCTCGGGATGGATTGCAGGATAAGTAGAGGACAAAAGGGTCTTTAGCTTCAGTGGCTACTGTAGGGGGTGTAAGTTATAGTCTCAGCATGTGAATCTGAAGGTGTCATTTTTGTCCCCTGACAATCTGTCAGTCAACAGTGTGTCCGGTTTTGTGTATGTGATACGAATGTGGTCCGTGGTATATGTTCGTGTATAATGAAGGCTGCCGTCAATTCATTTTTGTCAGTTAATTCCAAATCAGAATAAAACTTGAATTAATCAATTCCAATTAAATTCAATTCATTCTTAAAAAAGGAAATCTTCATTTCCAATTCAATTCAGTTCAGTTCATTATGGTCGATATTTCATTCAGTTAAAATGTTTTCAATTCAAAATCAGTTTCAATCTACCCAGTACCATTAATCTAATGCAGGGTTCTTCAAAGTACGGGTCGCGACCCAATACTGGGTCGCAAGCTTTTGCTCAGTGGGTCGCCACATCGTAACTAGATATGTAAATAATAAGTGAAATGCATTAATCTGAAACTGCAAGGGAAAGAAAATTATGTATTCCGACACAGTGAGGAAGTAGAAACATTTAAGAAATCAATAATGCTGTGGTAAGCCAGGCTTGATGTTGATCGCCCTATTTACTACGGTATATGTTCCGAACACTTTTGCAGCACACTGAAGAAAACAGCATCAGTGAGGAAAATCTGGAGAAAATTAAATCCGATATACAGCTACACCTTCATTCTTTGTCGGAGAGTTTCGAACAGTACTTTCCTAAAGATGAGTTACAAGATACGAGAGAAAAGCACTGGGTAAAAGACCCTTACGCTTATGAAAGACCAGAGGCTGTTGTAGGGCTAAAACTAACACCTGATCAAGAAAATGAGCTTCTTCATCTCACAAGTTGGACATCATTAAGAATCAGGCACAAGTCATCAACTCCGTCATCATTTTGGATAAGTGTTTCCAAGGAATATCCACATTTAAGTAAGGAAAGTATCTTGCTTTTGATATTTTTTACAACTACACAGGCTACTTGTATGAAGCTGGTTTCTCAACCCCGACAAAGCCAAAAAACAAACAGAGAAACCGACTCAGTCCTACAGTCGACATGCGTGTAGCGGTATCCTCCTGCAAGCCAGACTGGGCCAAGATAATTAGTAACAAGCAGGCACACCAAGAACATTGAACAGGCACACTATTTTCCTCTGCTTAGCTGCAATTTACACAGTACTTATACATATTTTGTCATAATATTTTTAATACATAAAATTTATATTAGCACACTTTCAACATATGCAATAATTTTGAATCCACATATGTATGTATATACAGTATATGGTAGTGTACATGCTTATGCAATGTATACATGTATGTATGTATAGATGTATGTATTTATTAGTAAAAAGCTTTCAAACCAGAGAGAGAGAGGTACAACAGCCGTGCAATAGGGTCGTGAAGATAATACATAAAATGAAACTGGGTCGCGATGAAAAAAGTTTGAAGAACACTGATCTAATGGAAAGAGGGAAAAAATTGGTTTCAAATTAACATCTTTATAAAAAAAAATGCTCAACCACACAAACCAGTTAATTCTTTACCAGCTAAATGTTAAAATTGTTTAATTCTTTGTATTTGTAAAAACAAAAAACAAAAGTCCAAGTTACTGAGGGTTGCATGTGATCAAATCAGTTGTTAATTTTATTTTCTCAGTTCCTTCCATTGTTTTTTTTGTAAATACTAAATTCCAATTCATTTCCAATTCAGTTCATAATTTGCCTCAGCCTCACATATAATAATATTGTTAGTGTATAATATGATATGAAATTGGATGCACTGTTGACTGGCAGTTTGCCAGGGTACGATAATGATGCCTTCAGAAGTCGATCACCGTGACTATAGCGTATTTGATAAAAGGTAAGAATCTGAATGGAAGGACATTTTGGTATAACGTATGTAAAATAAGTAAACATATTGAAAGTATCTGAGTGCAAGGGGGCAGAGGGACTTTAACACCACCACAGTTGTTTCGACTAATTTCAGGATAACGTTGTGTGCAGGTTTATATTCAAGGGGGGGGGGGTTATTGTTCATGTAATGCCACCGAGTGAGGCTGGTCACTCTAATCTTAAATGCCAGGACCAACTTGCCTAACCCAGGTCTACGCTTCTCATGGGGCAACACTGGCTTAGATTATGAATGAATGAAAAAACAAAAAAATCCTTGGCCCACATAAATTAATATACTGTATGTTGACAGTAATGTTACCAGAATAACGCCAAGGTAATAATAACAGTTATATAAGGATTAGGAAAGTGATAAAGTTTTCTGATATTATTTGATTATTAATAAATTTTTAATTATTAAATAGACATAATTCACGCTTGCTGTCGTGCTTGAAAGCCCCTCTGCCGCTGTACTCCTCGTGTGACTCATAACTACACTAAAACATAGCTTTGAAACTATATCCTTCACCTGTGTCTTTTGTCTGAAGTGAAAATTTTTCAGGATGTGTGCTTGGGATGGATTGCAGGATAAGTAGAGGACAAAAGGGTCTTCAGCTTCACTGGCTACTGTAGGGGGTGTAAGTTATAGTCTCGGCATGTGAGTCAGAAGGTGTCATTTTTGTGCCCTGAGAATCTCCCAGTCAAGAGTGTGTCCAATTTTGTGTATAATGTGATACGCATGTGGTCCGTGTATACTCAAGGCTGGGTCAATTCATTGTTGTCAGTTATGTTCAATTCGAATTCAGAATAAAATTTGAATTAATCAGTTACAATTAAATTCAGTGAATTTGTAAAAGAAATCTTCAATTCGAATTCAGTTCATTTCATTATTGTCGAAAATTGATTCGGTTAAAATGTTTTCAAATCAAAATAAGTTTTAAAGTACCCAGTACCATTAATCTTAAGGAAAGAAAAAAGAAAATGGTTTCAAATTAACATCTTTATAAAAAATACCCCACAAAGCAGTTCCATTCTTTACCCACTAAAAGTTCAAATTGTGTAATTCTTTGTATTTGTAAACAAAACAAGAATGAGTCCAAGTGACTGAGGGTTGCATCTGATCAGTTCCATGAAGTTCATTTAATTGTATATTTTTCTCAATTCCAGTTCAGATCAATTTTTTTTTCTTTTTTAATTCCAATTCATTTCCACTTTGGTTAATAATTCTGCCACTGCCTTCTGAAGGCATCTTATCGCCACAAACACTGATCTGAGAAAATGTTGTTTAAATTTCTATCTTGGTGACCTTCGAAGAAAGATCATAAGATGCTTCAGGCACTGGTGGGCATGTTGCCATCTGGACAGACTTTTATTGCAGTATCAGTAGAAAACAATGTCTCTCTACGGGCGGGCTGGGAGTTGAAGAAAAGAAGCGCCCTTATCGGTGTTTGTGGCGATAAGACGCCTTCGACAGGCAGCGCCAGAATTTACCCCAGTCCTATGTATAATAATATGGTTAGTGTATACAGTAATATGATACAAAATCAGATGCTCTGTTGACTGGCAGTTTGGCAGGGTACAATAATGATGCCTTCAGAGTCGAGCACCGTGACTATATCATATTGAATAAAAGGTAAGAATCTGAATGGAAGGACATTTTGGTAAAACATATGTGAAATAAGTAAACNTGGCTTAGTTGATGAATGAATGACTAAAAAAAAATTCCTTGGGCCACCTAAATTATTAATATACATTGACATTAATGTTACCAGAATAACGCCTAGATAATAATAGCAGTTATATAATATTTAGTAAACTAAAAAAGTTTTATGATATTATTTATTAACAAATGTGTAATTATTATATAGATATAATTCAGGCCTGCTGTCCTGTTTGAAAGCCCCTCTGCCGCTGTACTCCTCAAGTGACTCATTAAGTACACTAAAACATACCTTTGAAACTATATCCTTCCCCCGTGTCTTTTGTCTGATGTGAAAATTGTTCAGGATGTGCGCTCGGGATGGATTGCAGGATAAGTAGAAGACAAAAGGGTTTTTAGCTTCAGTGTCTACTGTAGGGGGTGTAAGTTATAGTTGCAGCATGTGAGTCTGAAGGTGTCATTTTTGTTCCCTGACAGTCTGCCAGTCAAGAGTGTGTCCGATTTTGTGTATGTGATATGCATGTCGTCCGTGTATATTTTCGTGTATAATCAAGGCTGGGGTCAATTCATTTTTGTCAGTTAATTCAGTTCCAATTAATATTAAAATTTGAATTGATCAGTTCCAATTAAATTCAATTCAATTCATTCTTAAAAAAGGAAATCTTCAGGTCCAATTCACTTCAGTTCATTATGGTTGATATTTTATTCATTAAAAATGTTTTCAGTTCAAAATCAGTTTTAATCTACCCAGTACCATTAATCTAATGGAAAGAAAAAAAGATGGTTTCAAATTAACATCTTTATCAAAAATGCTCAACCACACAAACCAGCTACATTCTTTACAAACTAAATGTTAAAATTGTTTAATTCTTTGTATTTGTAAACAAAACAAGAATGAGTCCATGTTACTGAGGGTTGTATGTGATCACTTCGAATTCAGTTCAGTTAATTTTATTCTTATATTTTTTCAGTTCCTTCAATTCCAATTCAGTTTTTTGTTTTCTTAATAAATTCCAATACATTTCCAATTCAGTTCATAATTTGCCTCAGCATCATGTATAATAATATTGTTAGTGTATAATATGATACAAAATCAGATGCACTGTTGACTGGCAGTTTGGAAGGGTACAGTAATGATGCCTTCAGAGTCGAGCACCGTGACTATAGCGTATTGGATAAAAGGTAAGAATCTGAATGGAAGGACATTTTGGTAAAATGTATGTAAAATAAGTAAACATATTGGAAGTATCTGATTGCAAGGGGGCAGAAGGGCTTGAACACCACCACGGTTGTTTTGAGTAATTTAAGGTTAACTTTGTGTGCAGGCTTATATTCAAGGGGGGGGATGGGAGTTTATTGTTCACGTAATGCCACCGAGTGAGGCTGGTCACTCTGACTTAAATGCCAGGACCAACTTGTCTAACCCAGGTTTATGCTTGTCATGGGTTGACACTGGCTTAGTTGATGAATGAATGACCCAAGAAAATATCCTTGGGCCACATAAATTATTAATATACATTGACATTAATGTTACCAGAATAACACCTAGATAATAATAGCAGTTATATAATAATTAGTAAACTGAAAAAGTTTTATGATATTATTTGATTATTAAAAAATGTGTAATTATTATATAGATATAATTCAGGCCTGCTGTCTCGCTTGAAAGCCCTTCTGCCGCTGTACTCCTCAAGTGACCCATTAAATACACTAAAACATAGCTTTGAAACTATATCCTTCACCCGTGTCTTTTGTCTGATGTGAAAATTTTTCAGGATGTGCGCTCGGGATGGATTGCAGGATAAGTAGAGGACAAAAGGGTTTTTAGCTTCAGTGGCTGCTGTAGGGGGTGTAAGTTATAGTCTCAGCATGTGAGTCTGAAGGTGTCATTTTTGTTTCCTGACAATCTGTCTGTCAACAGTGTGTCCGATTTTGTGTATGTGATATGCATGTGGTCCGTGTATATGTTCATGTATAATCAAGGCTGGGGTCAAATCATTTTTGTCAGTTGATTCAAATCCAATTCATATTAAAATGTGAATTAAGCATTACCAATTCAATTCAGTTCATTCTTAAAGGAAATCTTCAGTTCCAATTCAGTTCAGTTCATTATGGCTGATATTTCATTCATTTAAAATATTTTCATTTAAAAATCAGTTTTAATCTACCCAGTACCATTAATGTAATGGAAAGAAAAAAAAGATGAGGTTTCAAATTAATATCTTTATCAAAAATGCTCAACCACACAAACCAGTTACATTCTTTAGCAGCTAAATGTTAAAATTGTTTAATTCTTTGTATTTGTAAACAAAACAAGAATGAGTCCATGTTACTGAGGGTTGTATGTGATGAAATCAGTTCAGTTAATTTTATTATATTTTTCTCAGTTCCTTAAATTCCTTTTTTTTTTTTTAATAAATTTCAATACATTTCCAATTCATTTCATAATTTGCCTCGGCCTCATGTATAATAATATTGTTAGTGTATAATATGATACAAAATCAGATGCACTGTTGACTGGCAGTTTGCCAGGGTACAATAATGATGCCTTCAGAGTTGAGCACCGTGACTATAACGTATTGGATAAAAGGTAAGAATCTGAATGAAAGGACATTTTGGTATAACGTATGTAAAATAAGTAAACATATTGGAACTACTGTATTTGAGTGCAAGGGGGCAGAGGGGCTCGCACACCACCACGGTTGTTTCGAGTAATTTCAGGTTAACCTTGTGTGCAGGTTTATATTCAAGGGAGGGGGGAGTTTATTGTTCACGTAATGCCACCGAGTGAGGCTGGTCACTCTGACTTAAATGCCAGGACCAACTTGCCTAACCCGGTTTATGATTCTCATGGGGCAAGACTGGCTTAGGTGATGAATGAGTGACTAAAAGAAAAGAGGGGGAAAAAAAAACCTTGACCCACATAAATTATTAATATATGTTTACAGTAATGTTACCAGATTTACATCAAGATGATGATGATAATTATATAAGATTTAGTAAAGTGATATAGTTTTATATTATTTGCTTATTAACAAATGTGTAATTATTATATAGACATAATTCAGGTCTGCTGTCCCACTTGAAAGCCCCTCTGCCGCTGTACTCCTCGTGTGACACATTAACTACACTAAAACTTAGCTTTGAAACTATATCCTTCTGTGTCTTTTGTCTGAATTGAAAATTTTTCAGGATGTGTGCTCGGGATGAACTGCAGGATAAGGAGAGGAGGAAAGGTTCTTCAGCTGTCTCAGTTTATTGAAGGGGTTGTAAGCTAGTGTAGGCTATTGGAAAAAGGTAAGACAGGGAGTGAGTGAACATTTTTAGTTATTATGTATGTGAAATTGAAACATACAGAAAGTATTTAAGACAATGTACTGAAACATTATGATACATCCTTCACCCATACCTTTGAAGTTATAATTTTTCAGGATGTGCCTTTGGGATGGACAGGAAGATAAGTAAAGGAGGAAAGGGTCTTCAGCTCCTCGGGTTGTTGGAGGGGGTGTAAGTTAAAACAGTGTTTGTCAAGAGGTAAGAGGTTTCCTGTTTATTGTATAGGAGGGGGGGGGTAGAAATATTTGCTACAATATGAACTCTCAAATCTGACATGTTTGGAATATTTTGGAAAGTAGACTCATAATGGTAACTATGAAGGGGGGAAAAAAAACTATAGTACAGTGAACAATTGTGAACATCTTTGGATTAGTACAGTACAAACCAGAACAGTGTTGATCATGGTTGTACTGTAATATTTAATGGTAACTTTCCTCAAATATCTGTATATCAATCTAACTGTCTTTTCTGTCTATAGCCACATGCCTTAATCCATTAGGGGATGGCCATTTGTCTTTGAATAGTTGTTTTAGGGGGAGGGGCACTAACCCTTCACCAACCTATTTGTTGACACATAAGATACATGTATGGGTTGGTTATATGGTTACCACCGAGCATTGTAAATGGTTTCCTGGCTTACAGAGAGGTTCCAAACGTTGCTCTCTCTCATTAGGGCAGCTTCAGCATCGACAGCCGAACCTTGTATCTCCTTTATAACCCCTCCATATACCGATTGAATAGCCATGGAGACATGTCTCGCTCAGTTTGCTATCCACATGCACTGCAGCCTTAGCCCCCCCGATACATACTCTTTACGGCATTCGACAACTTCCCATTTACTCCATATATTCTTAATATATTCCATGTTCCTTGTCTATGCACTCGGTCATATGCTTCCTCCAAATCCATGAAGGCTGCATACAACTTTTTACCCTTCTCAAGAAATAGAATTTGAAATGTTTTTTGGAAATTGCGTTCGGATTTGGGAGGCCGTACAGTATTTAAAAACCCATGATAGTTGAAAACAAAGGTAGTAAATCATTTTGAAATGGACAAATATTCTTTAGTGTTTTGAACTGCTTGCCCTAATGCCTTATATTTTCAGACTGTCTTGAGAAAGGCCTGGAGTGCTTTGAAGATTGGACGGTGGGCTGTGAGGACAGGATGTTGCTGTCTGTCTGTCTGTCTCTGTCTGTCTGGCCATAGATTGGAAGGGGGTGTAAGTGTCTTCGGTAAGAGGTAAGGTACACTTGATTAGTCAGTTTAAAGGTAATATACAATTGATACACTTCAGTTATTGGTTTATTTTTGCTGCTTCGAGGTGAGTTTATTCAACTAGGAATTAATGTTTATTTTATATAAGATTCTAGCTTCATAGACCTATAAAATATATTAGAATGAAATTAAAGTACTGTAACCATATAGATAGATAGACAGATCGATGGATAGACATAGACATATTTAAGATTTAGCCATGTATGTTCTGGCCAAGGCCCCTCTGGACATGAACCTAGTGGACCTTAGGCTGCCATCTTCCTTAAAAGGGATAGGTAGGAGTATGCCAGTATACCCTTTTGTGTACATCCTCTTATGCATACAGCATAACCCAGTATAGCCTTGTATATACCCTGTTATGAATAACCCAGTA
>JAGKTI010023603.1:0-14735 GCA_018397915.1 Birgus latro
ATATATATATATTCCAGGTAAATAAAAATATATAAAAGTTCCATATATTTGTCAGGCATGACAGGGGGAGCACTGGCCAGATGACAGGGCTTCTGTTCACTGTAGGTTCACGCCTCTGTCCAGCAGCATTATAGAACTTATTGCCTTGTCTCTCATCAGCTTTTCTGCATAAGGGGAAAGTTTAAAGCACTTAACCAAACATACATGTTCAACACAATGAAAATGCCACATAAAAATTCTTTTCAACAAAACAAGGAGACAATCTTTTGCAATTACAAGCAAGATGAAACTGGAGAGTAACTGTGAATGGCAATACAGTATTTGGCTACATATGGTGACATACCAAAGCAAAAAGCTAATTAATCATGACTAATGGGCAGGGAACATGGAAAGGAAAGAAATGTAATGTGTTTCATGATCATTTCGAACAGGATGTAAAGATGATACAGACTATTCTAATTCCTATCACAGGACAAAAATACAATTAATAAAGTTTCAAAATGGGTCATGTCTCAAAAATAATTTAATAGCAGTTTCACTGGTACAGAAGTCATGACTGCATTTCAATATGACAAGTCTTTGGTTACTGATTTCACAATTTCTACAGATGTATATATGTGTTGCTGCATTAACACAAGCAGCTTGTTGCCAAAAGAAACTGTAAACTGAGAAAATATCTTACCTATGGTAAGCAACATCAGTAAAAAATAAAGTACAGCATTTTCATAATGTCCAGGAAATAGTTTACTACTAAACTCTTTGACATCATTTGGCCATCACATAAAACTAGATTTTTCCCTTTCTGTGGCACATGGTTTATACCAAGCAAAACCTAGAGTCACCAAAGCTGCTTGTAAGGAAGGTAATATTAATTTACAGTACTTTCTCAAACATTTCTTTGTAGTCAAGTATACCATGACAAATACAGCAAACTTGCTTTGTCAATTAGGACTCATACCATATAACTTGAATGTTTCATGTGGTACTCTTAGGCAACCTAAACAAATAATATAGAACAGTATGAGAGTGCAGATGTTACTTACCAGCATTAACATTCATGAATGGTTTACAGCTGATATGCAAGTAATCAGCAAACTGCCATGTGTGGTGATTCTAGGATATTCATGCAAGTTCATGCCAGATGCCACAGCTAAGAAAATAACAATATATTTACACCATATGGCATAGATCACCTGTCGTCATGAATTCACAAGACTGGCAGTTTTATCATTTTTTACCAAGTCTCTGCTGCATTGAAGTTTAACCATCATTTTATCCCCTCCTTTATAATGACAGTCTTTACTATATTCTTGTTAACTTCATAATTTTATTCAACTTAGTAGATATTCTTGAAACTGGATGTGTTAGATATCATACTGTATTGTTATATAAAGGTTCCAACATACTTGCATGTGTCAACCTTGGTCACCTAATGGCAGCTCTCCATGCTGCTTGATCTCTAGCAGCCTCCTTATTCACCCAACATTCACACTTCTTACTTTCTGTACCCAAATGTCATCCCCCATTCTCTCCACATGCCCAGACCGTCTCAATTTACCCCTCCTTTTCACAACACCAATACACTCCAGTCCCATCCTTCCTCTCAACTCTTCAATCGTAAAGCTAGCCTCCCCAGGCATCGCATTCAAGGACGCACCACACATCATCTAATCACTGTCATTTCTGTAGGTTTGAGCCAACAAATATCCTCTTCTTTTACTGCCCACATCTCACTACTGTACAGCATTACACTCCTAACATGCTGCATACAAAGATCCCATTAGCATGGAGGGCAAGCCTTCTCAATGTCAGGAATGACACAGCTCTCTAAGCTTCCTCCAACCACTCCTTCCTCTGGCCACAGAGCTGGCTCCAGCCCAACCTCCAGCATATAACATGTCTCTCACATAACAAAACTCTTCCACACACACATGAGACTCGCCAGCAAGATAATCCTTTCACGCCTATCTCTGCATGCTCTCCCTGACACACTGCACACATTATAATCCGTTATTTACCCCTTCACTACCAAGGGGCTCTCATAAGCTGAATGAAACAGTCTGATGTTACGCAGAATACAATGAAAAACATGTCACTAGGCTGAAGGAGTTAAATTGACAATATCCAAACATTTCCCATAAACAAAAATATTATTTTTATGAAGTGTGATCAGAAACCTAAATATTTTTAATTTTTTCCTGGTATGTACAAGGGAAAGGAAGTATTCTTGTAACATATTTCTGTGACACTGCCTTTCCTGACAAAGATAACAGTATTACAATCATTTATACACCATTTATAGCCTCTCAGACACTAAAGGAAAATAAGGGAGTTCATACTTAAAACTATGCTAATCATATTTAGTACAAAGTTAAGGAAACATCTGCTGCAGTAAGCAGATCTAGACAATTGTAACTGTTACTGTACACATATGGCAGGGTTTTACTACTCCCACCCATTTTCACTGGCATTCTGTACATAACAAAATTAAATAAAAAATTTTCAGTTAACTTTCTGAACAATGAATTCTCTGTGCAGCCCATTCTGAATGCTTCCTCATACTAATGAGTCATATTCACAAATAATTTCATTAATCTACTGCACTAGACACACACACACACACACACACACACACACACACACACACACACACACACACACACACACACACACACACACACACACACACACACACACAGAGAGAGAGAGAGAGAGAGAGAGAGAGAGAGAGAGAGAGAGAGAGAGAGAGAGAGAGAGACATTCACTCTACTGGAACATACTTGGTATAAGCCACAAGGCTAAACTCATATGAATAGTAACTAAGTATCGACATTTATTATGGCTAATCTATATTATATCATTCACATCAATTTTTACATTTAACACATGTCAAACAAGTAAATTCAAAAGTAATCTGCTGTAGACATGAAGAAAAGCCAAGTAACATTGTAAACATGCAAGCATTGTCATTCTCATATATGGATGTCCTTTTCATCAGAACTTAAAAGCACTTGAAGCAAAACATCCTTAAACACAGTCATTAACTACTCCAGAGTAACTAATGGGCATTAAAATGTCAGAGACGTGTAGTAAATTTGCACAAGTTGCCCCAAAAGCAACCTCCATAATCTCATCAGGTACATGACATTAGTCTCAATGGTGTGACACTTACACCGAGGCACGGCTCATCCTTGCACCTTTGCTCGATCTCCATCACACTTATGATACCATTAAGACAATTTCAAACCGATGTCCAGAACTGCACCAGTACAGTATGTGGGCCTCCATGCCATAAGTTGTAAAATCATGGCAAACACCAGGCACTACAGTGTATTTCCATTGCACAAGTCTTTAGTCTTGCACCTTAACTAGATGTATAAACTGTCAACAAACTTTTAACCAAACATTCTTCATAATTCCTGAAGGAACATCTCAAAATTCACTTTTCTGCCAATAAGAAACTTCAACATTTCTGCTCGTATAAAGAATATTGTATCTTCTTTTAACGATAACGTGTGTCAATTCACTGCTTCAAGCTAGACAGAATTTTCACCAACCTGAGTACCACTTGCTTCACGTGGTAGAGACATTACCACCCGATTTGTTGGCTTGAGAACTGTGACTTGCACTACATAAGGACCAGCATCTGAGTGGGTCTCAAGAAATGTGTCATGGGCTAATAGAGAAGGCGCCCTCAGGGTTACTCATCTTCATAAAGTGTTGCGTCCCCTTCCATTCTTGGTCGCTTAGTTAATGGTTCTTGGTGTGCTGCAACCACCACCCCCTCTGCTTCGACCACCTCCTCCACATACTCTGTCGTTTGTGGTGCAGTGGTCACTGTGCCTACCATCACAGTAGTACTACCGCTGCCTCTCACAGAACTGCTGCTGCCACTCCCAGTTATGGTGGCACCAGCTGAGCTACCCACACTAACACGCTTTATCTCACCGTTCACTGTCGTCACGTACCCTCCACTGTAACAACACAAAGGAGAAACTAATTACTAAACCACTTACCAGGTCAGGCTGTTGTTGCTCAACATGTCTGATGGGGCAGACCCATTGACTGCAGGTAAGCAGCTGCCCCTATGGGGTTGTCCCATGCCTTAAACTACTTGTTGATGTGTCTGCATCTTAGTGTGGCACTTGCTGCACTGTGCTCCATTACGTTTTGTAGGCCTATTCTACAAGCAGAGGATGTGTCACCTGTGATTACATCCAACTCAAAGCTATGCTGGTAACTGAGAAGAGCTGGGTGATGTCCTGACCTAAGCCGAGCTTGAACTTATGGACACCTCCAATGGGTAGGTGTCAGGAAGGGGACTTGTAACATAGTGCTCTGACATAGATGTTGCATTGCCCTGGGTATGAAGTAATTGTGTTTCTTTACTGCTAGTGTTGGAGTGTCTGGAGAAGGAATATTGTTGTAAAGGGTTTGATAATCTGTGGTAACTGTTTTATGTGCCTTGGTATGTGTGTGTCCTGTCATGTAAAAACATGGGTGCTGTGTATTAGCACAGGTTGCTGCAGAGAACTGTTGCCTTTCAGATCAAGATAGTTTGACATGAAGGATTCTAGTTTTAGAGTGTAAGCTCTGGGAATGGTTTTGGTGCAACCAATGGTGGTGCACAGGGTGTTGTTTTGTATGGTTTGCATGGTGTTGTACTGAGTACCTGACAGCATGGAAGTCCATGCTGCAGAGGCATAGGACATCGCTCATCTAATTTATTGTTTGTAAACACAGGCATAGGAAATCACTCATCAAATGCATTGTTTGTAAACAGGCATAGGACATCACTCATCTAATGTACTGCTTTAGTGTTTTTGTTGCCCAAAGTCTGGCTGTGCATTTGCCCTGGGTGCAATGAGTCTGGTGTAATGCCATTTATGTCTAGTACACATGGTCCTTGAAAGAGAGTCAGGTGTCATAAGTCACTCAAAGGATCTTGGAGGAGGGTGTGTGTGGCATATGTACACTGTTCAATGAGAGATGGAATGGGGTACAAGGGTTTGGAAGTAAATGTACATAAAATAAAAGATGATATCTAGAGCTGGTAGCATACTGTCTAAGCAGAGGGAACATGGCCTTGTGCAGTTTGCCATAAGGTTGTGGGGAGCTAACTCCATCTTGTACAGTGTTTGTGATATGTGCCTGCATAAGAGGTGTAGTGGTATTAAAGTTAGGCTACAAAATAATGCTGATTTTGTGTGTGCAGCATGTTGGGGATAGTATGCAGGGACTGAGAGGCATGAAAGGACTGATGTTGCTGGAGCTTCTCAAAAATGTGTGGAATTTTACTATTTTGGGACATGTTTTGAGGTGAGGCTGGAGCTTGCTCTGTGGCTAGCGTACAGAGTGGTTGAAGGAAGTTCAGGGAGCTGTTGCCTCTCCTGACACTGAGAGGGCTCTCCTTCCGTGCCATGGGATCCTTGTGTGCAGCATGTGTTAGGAGTGTAATAGTTTAAGGTAGTGAAGCCTAGGCAGTAAAGGAAGAGCATATTTGTAGGCTCAAGCATACAGAAAAGATTATCATCTTTATTAGATGATGTGTAGTGCATCCCTGAATGAAAGGCTGGGAGGGGGGCTTAGGTGGTTTCAGCATGCTGAGAAGATGGATGATGATATATGGATGTAAAATAAAAGGTGTGAACATCAAAGGAAGAGTTGGGGGGGGGGACAACGTCACAGTGTGTGATCTCAGGGATAGAGGAATGAATAGGAAGGCTGCTAGAGATCATGCAACGTGGAAAGCCACCATTAGGTGGCCAAGGCCAATTCATGACCTTTATAAACTTAATAAAATGAAATGATGTGGGGTGAGTACCTGTGTTCATGTTTACTACTGGTGGTGATGAGTGTGGTAGTGGATTTGGCTAGGGCAATTGTCAGTTTCTTGTCCTCAACCAAAGTCTGCAGTGTTTCGAGGCAGTCCTGTTGCAGTGTGCAGGATGTGTCTGCAATGTGGTGTGTGGTTGGTGATGTCATCTGCATATGAGGCAATGTTTGTGGGCTGCTGGTGTGGGAATGTTACGCATGTATAGGTTGAAGAGTGGGTAAGAGAAAGGAGCCCTGTGGAACTTTGTTAGGGAAGTATGTGTGTTCCTGATGACTTGCCCTAGAACACAGCTTATGCTTGTCATCCAGATAAACAGGTGACACATTAGCATTTGTGTTGTTCTCCATGTTTGTGTTGTATATCAGCATCGAAGGCTTTGCTAATATCTATTGCTGTGAGGGGTGTGCATTGTGTCGGGTGTCGTGGAGTTGATGACATTGATACAGTCACAACTCATTATACGATGAACCAGTACATGACCATTCGCTACAACGATAACAAAAAAGTTACACCCCAAAATCCAATTTACAATGAATTTCCCACTATAACGATATTGGCATCAGAAAATTTCATATGAAGCGCCAGGCGCATGCAAGGCGACCATTGCTCGTCTCAGACAAAAATGGCGGCCTCGTCGTGCATTGTTTTGGTTCAGTTGCACAGTCCCGCCACCGCTTCAAAGCCCTGTCTTTTCCACTTGTTCACGTGTGCCCCCTGCTATCGTCATCTTTCAGCCAAGTGTTGTACAGCAGTATACGCTGCACAGCACCAGGCCAATGTTACGCAAGTGTGATCATTGTGTTGTTGCAACAATTTACTGTATGTGAATAATGCTGCCTGTATTGGTTTGATAGTGTTTGTTTTGGTGAATTACTGTACTGTGGATTTGTGTTAAGTCTTGGGTAGGTGACTTTGGGAAGTTGAGTTGACATACCTGTTTTATAATGTATTTTAATCTCCTGATTTGCTATAAACTCGTTATACGTTAAGGTACAATCTGATGTAATCCCATCGTATAATGAGTTGTGACTGTACTCGCGTAAGATTAGGGGCAGGCGGTGGCTGAATCGGTAGAGAGGCGGCCTGCAGTCCTAATGGACCCACGTTCGAATCGCAGCTGGGGAAGGGAACAGTGTAAGGATTTGAATATCATAAAAGCAGACTTTCCCGATCTACCGGAAGACCCACCAACATGTCGTAAAAATACACCCACTAATACCAGTACACCAGTCTTGTATAAGACAGCCCTAATATGTATTCAATATGGATGGTGGATGTCAGTGCCAAAGTGGTGACATGTGGAGATGTAGAACTACTGGGCCTTGAGATAGGTCACTGCCCCTGAGAAATAGGCCCTGAAGCCTTTGTCCAGAGTTGAACAAACACGCAAAAAAAGGGAGGGATGGGGTTATAGTGTTGTGCTCTAAATCCATGTTGTGAAGGAGCGAGGGGGACATGAGGTGTGCCTTGTTAAGAATGAGCTGTTCAGTTATTTTGGGTGGTGCACTGGGTCTGTTCAAAGAAGGATTCTATGGGTCCTTGTTTAGTTTAACCCCTAAACTGCGGGGTTGTGTGATGAGGTCCTGGCACTTCCAGCCGGTGGTAATTCGCGCTCTGACTTATTTTTAAAAAATATTGGCAAAAACTAGGCTGAGTGATATATTACATAGCACTCAGGAATCTCCTACAGTTTTTCATGTATATTTATATCTTGAAAGCCCCGGCTAATTAAAAGAAAACAGAGGCACCCAACTGACGGCTCACGGCTCGAGCCATCACCACCGAACATCACGAAAGTGATGGCCCGCAGAAGTGGTTAAGTACTGTGATAACTATTCAGTGTTTCTAAATATTGGGAATACTACAGCGAGGCTGAGTGGTTAGCATCGCTGACTGCAAAGCTGCTGGCCCACTGTCACCAGGGTTCGAATCTTGGTGCCGACAGCTGGGGTCACTTGACTTAGGTGTACATCCACCCTTTGTGAGTTGGTAGGCAAAGTGAATACCTAGTGTAACACCTAGGGGAGGTAACTGTGGTGACCTGGATGATGCAGTGGCCTTGTATCCCAGGTTACTGGATGAATAACCCAACACAGGCTCAAAGGCCTATGTTACAGAGATTAGCACAGCGGCTAAGTGCCTCATGGTGTATGCTCCCACATTTACTTTACAGTATGTGTATTAGTAGTTTGTGGTAGATGGGGGCGCTCACCATCCACTCTCTCAATGTAGTGCTGCTCTCGGGTGTCTGCCATTTCCTCTCCTCCATCCATCTTTCCATCAATCCTCTTCTGGCTTTCTTTCCTTCATTCTTTCCTTGTCCTGCCTACAGGTAACTTTACACTCCCTCTTCTGTCTTTCTTTCCTTCATTCTTTCCTCGTCCTTCTGCCTGGAGGTGACTCTACATTGAGTGATAAGCCACATGGTTTCCTGTACAGTGGGGCCCCTTGGATAGCGACTTTATTAGTCCACCAAAATGGCTGCTATCCATGAAATCACAAACTTCTTACCTAAAAAAAATTAATACAGTCCTGGATTCCTTCAGCTATACCCCTAATTTCCTCCATTACCCAACAGTATCACGTCATTTCTTCAGTACTGTAATAAGATAAACGTATACTACATATTCAAAATATAATCTTTTTCTTTTCCTCCATGCAGTATTGTTTCTTTGGCTTGCCACACATGTATTGTCTGGCCTTTTCGGTCACTTTTATAGTACCAGCACTTCCTGTTTTTTCCCTGGGCCACCACCACCACTTGGGCCAGCTCCCAAAGTTGAAGCCATGATATTAGAACACACAGTAGCCAGACAATAAATGGAAGGTCACAAAAAACTTTAACAATGGCGAGACTGTGACAAGTCGAATGAATGTGCGGCACGTGGATAAACAAACTATCTTCTTGGGGTAACTGGGGGGAGGTTCGCCTTCCACCCGTCAGTATCGCCTAGATACCGGCATTCCCCCAAGAGAAAAGTAAAGGTAAAGGAAATATTTAAAACTGTAAAATTTGGTAGGAGAGAGATAGTTGGAGATTAGTTATAAGAAAAGCTTAAGATACGTACTTTCACTCCACATGCTGTCCGCAACAAGGAGAGGGCCTATAAGAGGTACCGGAGCCAACCCACCCCTGAATCACACCTTTTATATATTTCTGCCCGGAATCGTACTAAGTCTGTTCTTCGCTCTGCCAAAAACAATTTCATCCGTGCTAAATGTTCCCAACTCTCCAACTCGAATTTTTCTCGCTCCTTCTGGCACCTTGCCAAAAACCTTTCTAACAACTTTACCTCATCATCCTTCCCTCCTCTTTTCTACTCTGATGGCTCTGTAGCTATTTCTTCTACTGATAAAGCAGAACTCTTTGCTCAGACTTTCTCCTCCAATTCCACCTTAGACGATTCCGGTGCTATTCCTCCATCACTTCCCCCCTCTGACTTCCTATTGTCTGACATTAAAATTTCTTCAGCTGATGTGTTCTCTGCCATTACTGGCTTCAATACTAAAAAGGCATATGGTCCTGATGGAGTCCCTCCTGTTGTCCTCAAAAACTGTGCTTCTGTGCTTACACCCTGCCTAGGTAAACTCTTTCGCCTTTGTCTCTCAACTTGTACCTCTCCTTCTTGCTGGAAGTTTGCTCTCATTCAGCCAGTCCCATAGAAGGGTGACCATTCCCAACCCTCTAACTATCGTCCAATTGCTTTAACATCCTGCGTATCAAAAGTTTTCGAGTCAATTCTTAACAGAAAAATTTTAAAGCACCTTTCCGGTCACAACCTTCTTTCTGATCGTCAGTATGGGTTCCGTCAGGGACACTCTACTGGCGATCTTCTCACCTACCTTTCAGACTCCTGGTCATCCTCCATTCGGGACTTTGGCGAAAGCTTTGTCATTGCACTTGACATCTCAAAGGCTTTCGATCGAGTCTGGCATAAATCTTTAATTTCCAAACTGCCCTCCTACAGTTTCTATCCTTCTATCTGTGCCTTCATCTCTAGCTTCCCTTTTGGTCGTTCTATAGCCGCTGTTGTAGACGGCCATCGTTCCTCTCCTAGACCTATCAACAGTGGTGTTCCTCAGGGTTCTGTCCTATCAGCTACTCTTTTCCTTTTATTCATCAATGACCTTCTAAGCTGTACATCTAATCCTATCCACTCATATGCTGATGATTCCACCCTTCACCTTTCCATTCGGTTCCCGCAACGTCCATCTCAGCAGTTACTTCAACAAAAAAGGGATGAGGCTATGGCACACTTAATGTCTGATTTGGCTCGTATCTCTGATTGGGGTAAAAAAATCTTGTTATTTTCAGTGCATCAAAAACTCAGTTCTTACACATATCAACCCGACAAAATCTTCCTCAGGATTACCCACTAATGTTTAATAGTGAACAGTCATGTCCTGCATCGTCCTTGAACATGCTTGGGGTTTCATTCTCTCAGGATTTGTCTTGGAAAGAACATATTACATCTCTTGTGAAATCTGCTTCCAAGAGATTAGGTGTGCTAAGCCGATTCCGTACTTTCTTTACCCCTGCACAGTTGTTGACCTTGTACACGGGTTTTATTCGCCCGTGTATGGAGTACAACTCTCATGTGTGGGGAGGCTCCCCACATGCAGCTCTTCTCAATAGGGTGGAGTCAAAGGCTTTTCGTCTCATTAACTCTCCTCCTCTTACTGATTCCCTTCAACCATTGTCTCTTCGCCGCACTGTTGCATCTTTATCTCTCTTCTATCGCTACTTCAATGGTCACTGTTCCTCTGAACTGTCTGCTTGCATCCCTCCACCTCTACAACGGGCACGTAGTACCCGTCTAGCAACAAACTCTCATCCCTTTTCTGTCCAACTCTCTAATGCAAGAGTTAACCGTTACTTCCAGTCTTTTATTTATGCAACTGGTCAACTCTGGAACTGTCTTCCTCTGTCTGTACTTCCTACTTCCTATGATCTCCAGTCTTTCAAACGCAGTGTGTCCAGGCATCTTGAATTGAACGGATCTTGAATTTGGCTCTCTTTTGTACTGTTTTTGCTTTTTCTTGGAAGGAACAGTATGCAGGCCCGTGGCCTTTGGTTCCTTCTTCCATGCATAAAAAAAAAAAAAAAAAAGTTAGTTTAAAGATTTCCTTCACCTATAGTAAAGGCTGGGCCATACATTAGCCTGGTCAGTGGGGTGTTGGCTGATTAAAATAACAGAAAGGGGGAAGACAGGGCCTGGGGAATGCCCAGCACACACGCCCTGTCTTTTGCTGGCTTTGTGGTGTGTGTGAATGACGACAGACTCGCACTCACTATCAGTGTTACCAGCTCGCTACGTGTTAAGTGCCAAGCGGATTTTCGCTAACCGTGCAGCATTAATCGCTATGTGATAGTTTCGTTCCTGTCGCTATCCATGGATTCGCTACCCAAAAAAACGCTACCTGAGGGGCTCCACTGTATACCAGGAAACCATTTACTATGCTGGGTGGTAACCATATAACCAAATTTTGGCACCTGGTGGTTTAGTGGGTAATTACGGCATTCCAATCGGATTGAGTCAGTGAAGGTTTATATCCAGGGGTGGTTGGGGTTTACTGCTCACGTAATGCCACTCAGGGATGAGTGAGGCTGGTCACTCTCATCTCAAATGTCAGGACCAACTTGTCTGGTCCCGGGCAACTACGCTCCTCTGTGGGGTGACATAGGATTGGATGATGGATGGATGGATGGTATTAGTAGCTGCTGATGTTTGCCAGGGCCTGGATGCCTTGTGGTTGTAAGTGTGGTCGTATGTGCCATTTGGCCCTGTGCTTCGACAGTTCTCTGTTATTCTGATTATGTTACATGTCTGTTCTGAAGTAAAAAGGGTTGCACTGTGGTTGAGTGGAAAGGGCTGTTTATGCTGAGAGGACTGTTGGGTAGTAACCATAAAACTAAATGGGAGCCTGGTGGTCTAGTGAATCATGCACTCCAAGATGGGACCCATAAGAGTTGCAATCTGAGGAGTAGTTGGGGTTTACTACTTAGTGCCACTCAGGGTAACATGACAGGTAACCCTTGCCTTAAATATCTACAATGAGTAGCCTGGCTCTGGGTCCTATATTCCTGGAGAGGCTAAAAAAGACTAGCTGATATGGAGATACTGATATGTATAACAGTTTATAACACAAGTACTCAGAATTTGTAGGGTTTTAGTTACTTCTGAATCACTGACAACTACCATAACAAATTATCTTCTGTTAATTATTGTACCTGTTTCAATATTTTTTTTCAGTTTAGCACACCTGGAGGAAGCTGTAGAACCTAAACATTTAACTTTCATTCAAACAGCTTAACCCTTTTGCACACGGGACTGCAATTTGCGTTTCATGCGGTGTGGTGTGCCAAAGCACAGGACCTCAAATCGCGTGAAAATGCAAAAAAAAAAAAAAAAAAAAAAAAAAAATGGTCGATTTGTGTCAAATTTTGTAGCGTTCTAGCAGACACGTGTCTCTCCCGAGGTAAGATCTTGGCAACACTGCAGTAACTCATATGTGCCTGTACGTAGTGATAGAATCTCAGTGCTCCACTAGCAGCCAGACAGCAGGGTCATGCTGTGTAGAGTTGTCCCTTTAAATCCGCCATTTTCCCCCTCCCACCCGAGGCTGAAGCCATTGTTGAAATATTGTGATTGTACAGTGTTTTTGACTATATTGTGAAGTGATTGTGTCTATTGAACATAGATATATTGTTTATAAAGCATTGAGGCACATTATCAGCCGTTAGGCCTAGAGGCTGGAGTCTGGTTTGTTATAGCGGGGTTTCCACTCACCCTGCCCGCAAAATGATGTATTTTACCCTTATAATGAAGCCATTACTAATATCTGAAACATATAGTGCCTGGATTAGTGACATAACTGACCTACCATAGCAGGCATTATGTTATGCCACAGAGATACAAAGACATATGCATTAGTTGCTAAGGGACCAGGCGCTCTCGTACGCCATACCGTAAGGAAGGGAATAACAGAGGAGGCTGGAATGGAATCATGTGAAAGTGTTTTATATTGCATATGGTTCAGTGTGAAATATACATATAAAATAGTGCAGCGAATGTTCACCGAGAAATATTGCGTGCACTGACTGACAGCGGAAAGTTACGTAATGATCAGAGACAAGAAAATACGCCACACTGCGACGCATATGACATTATATACGTATGTCGTGCGGCGAATGTTCGTGAAGAAATCTATTGTGTGCATCGCATGTGTTAGGCAAACATGGTGCAAGGAACAGAGAATACACCACACACACACACACACACACACACACACACACACACACACACACACACACACACACGCACACACACACAGCTCACACACTACCTAACTCATCTTCAGTTCCTTCAAGTTCCTGCCAGCAGCTCAACACCTCTGGAACAAGTGAGTTATCCATATTTTGTTGATTTGTATATTGACCTATTTCTACATTTCTGTATTTTTTTCACAAATAAGTATTGTTTTTTACATATACACATATGAGATGGAAGAAAGTTCAGCTTCAGTATCAGTACCTGGCAAAAAGACTAGTGGTCATGTCGAGTTTCTGAGAGCACTATCAAAGAGCTTATGATAATTCACGTGTACAATTTGAGTAAAAAAAAAAATAATAATAATAAAACCTAACGAGTGAAAATATGTAAGTATTCGTGAGGCAAGGAAATTGAGCGTTTTTATCTCGCTTGCGGGCGAGGAAGAGTGTTCTATCTTTGTCGTCCATTTACTCCAAAATTTTTGAACGTATTGATTTCCTGTAAGAACCATGATAAAGATCAGTGAATTCTATGTATGTACAGGACATAACTATGCAATTTCTCTAATGAAAAGTTGTGGTTACGTAGACAGTTATTGTGCGCGCATGACGAAAGTGCACCGCGGCCGCAAGTACCCTGTAGTTTTTTGCGATTTACTCGGAAACTATGAGGCGTATCAAAACAAAAAGGTATAGGAGAAAGCTTATGAAATTCTACATAAGATATGTAATAAAAACATAAGGTGTGTGAGAAAACTTCTGCAGTATACCTCCCTGAACAAAAATAAATTTTTTTTTACAAAAATGGCTTTTAGTTTTTGGCTATTTTCTCAAAAACTATGAATCGCATCACAACCGGACACACCTCATTAGAAAGCCAATGAAATTCTCTATCAAAACTACCCTGGGGGTAGGGGGGTTTTCAAGAATTCTCCCCCAGTATCCCTGCTTGTCGTAAGAGGCGACTAAAAGGGTTGGTGGTGGGTTAGTGCCCCACCCCGTAAAAACAACTAACTAAAAATACAAACAGGAAGCCTCGGACCAGGACTGACCAAAAGTTGACGACAAAGGAATGGACAAAGGACGAGATTAAGATTGCGACCTGGAATGTGAGGGGTATGAATGATGAGGTGAAAGAGAGAGAGATTGTACAGGTGCTTGAGAGTGCGAAAGTGGATATATGTGGAATAACTGAAACTAAATGGCGAGGTGAGAGTGTGAGAGAATGGGAATATGGATGGGGTATATGCGCGGGAGTGGGTGAGAATGAGAGGGCGAAAGAGGGAGTGTGTATTGTTGTGAGCAACAGGTGGAAGGAGAATGTAAGAGAGTATGGATCAGTTGGGTCAAGGATTGTGTGGGTAAGAGTGAAAGTTGGACTACAAATGTGGGCAATTGTGTGCGTGTATGCACCAACGCAAGATCGTGTAAGTAGAGTGAGAGAAGAGTTTTGGACAAATGTGGAAGCCTGCTTGGAAAAGTTTGAAAGGAATGAGAGAGTGTTCCTGATTGGAGATATGAATGGAAAAGTAGGGAATGAGAAGGTGGATGGAGTGGTTGGTGAGTGGGGTGTGCCTGCAGAGATGGATGAGAATGGCAGTGCTTTAGTGGACATTTGTGCTGGGA
>JAGKTI010023604.1:0-14735 GCA_018397915.1 Birgus latro
GGTTAGGTTAGGTTAGGGTCAAGAATGACCGGTGCTGTTGGTGAACAATGAACACCTTTGCCATACCTAACTCTTTTTCTGGTAACAGTTTATTTATTTGATGCTTTGTATCCCATATTTTAGTGCATAAGATATGAAAAATGATGATTTTCGTAGTGATTGCCACGTGCAATATTTACTTACACTAAGCTGCCAACTCGTGAACACCCCTGCCTTACTCACCTCAAATTCATCATTTTTGGGTTAAAATTCAATTAATTCATGCTTTGTGCCAATTATTTATGTGAATGGGGTCTTAAATAAGTGCTATGCATGTCCGGTAGGGAGGTAGGTAGGTGGTTTTCTGATTTAGGTTAGGTTAGGTTAGGTTAGGGTCAAGAATGACCGGTGCTGTTGGTGAACAGTGAACACCTTTGCCATACCTAACCCTTTTTCTGGTAACAATTTATTTATTTGATGCTTTGTATCCCATATTTTAGTGCATAAGATGTGAGAAATGATGATTTTCATAGTGATTGCCACATCCGATACTTATTTGCACTAAGCTGCCAACTCATGAACATCTATGCCTTACTTACCTCAAAATCATCATTTTTGGGTTAAAATTCAGTGAATTAATGCTTTGTGTCCATTATTTAATGCATATGGTGTGAGGAAGGGTGATTTTCATAGTGATTTCCATGTCTGATACTTACTTACACTTGCTGGCAAGTTGTGAGCACCTATGCCTTACTCACCTCTAAATCATCATTTTTTGGTTAAGATTCAGTTAATTCATGCTTTGTGTGCATTATTTATGTGAAAGGGGACTTAAGTAAGTGCTGTGCATGTCCGGTAGGGAGGTAGGTAGGTAGTTTTCTGATTTAGGTTAGGTTAGGTTAGGGTCATGAATGACCAGTGCTGGAGCTTCAGGGCCACCATCTGGACAAGACCACTGTCCGGACATGCCTTTGGCTTTATTACGTCAGATAGTGGAGGGATTACTGTATGTGAATGCTGGTTAGTCATCTGCTTTTGGCTCTGCTAATTTCTATCAATGCATCTCACTCTTACTTTTGATAACTAAATATTCTTAGCATCTGTAGCTCCTTCTGTGGAAATAATGAAATACAGTAATTATAGAAATATGCATGCAGGTGGCACCAGCCAGTCTCCTTTGTTACATATGTAGCTAGTAGCCTGTTTTTGACTGCTTATTTCCATCTACATTATGCATGTCTTTTCACTTTTGATAAATTAACACTGTTTTAAGTGCCTACAACTGAATAGTTATTCACTGCAGATGAGACATGCCTATGATGGAACGGTATGGATAAAGGACAAAGCCATTGTGCATCAATTTTGTCAGGGTAACTTGGGAGAGGGATTGCATGGGATATTCACAAAAGCTTATCAGGAGTCAAGATTAGGTTGCAGAGACAGAAAGAGAGGGTGAGGGATGAGGATGAAGTATTTGCATGTGTGGCAGCCATATTTGGCAGCTATGTTGACATGTGGCCATTGGGGAGTTACGAATGTTAGTGCCTTGCAGCCCATGTATTGGGGGCTGATTTCTGAAATTTTCTCTTGCATATCAATTATGGGTAGGGTTTCATCAGCTCAAATGGTGTTTAGCACAAATGGAACCTGCACAGATGACAGGGTTACTGTATATGGATGGTGCTTTGAGATAAGTAAAAACATGAGTAATATAGAGAGGGGTGGCTTTGTTAATGCATTATGATGGATGAAATATTTCAGATCTGATGTATGCATACGCTATGTTGCAGTGCTGCTTGCAAATAACAGACAAGAGCTAGGTAAACTGGTGCAGAGTTTTATAAATATCTGTCTCATGCTTATCAGCTATGGATAGGGTTTTTTCTGATCAAATGGTGTTTAGCAGAAATGGAACCTGCACAGGTGGCAGGGTTACTGTATATGGATTGTGTTTTGGGAGAGGTAAAAACATGAGTAATGAAGAGAGGGTTGGCTTTGGTAATGCATTGTGATGGATGGAGTGTCTCAGATCTGATGTATGCATATGTTGCAGTGCTGCTTGCAAATAACAGACAAGAGCTAGGTAAACAGGTGCAGAGTTCTGTAGATGTCTGTGAGTGCCATGCCTTGATGCTTACAAATTACAGACAAGAGCTAGGTAAATGGCGCACAGTTTTGTAGATGTCTATGAGTGCCATGCCTTGAAGATAAAAGTAAAGTGATGGTTACTGAGAGAGGAGGCGGTAACCATTGCTACGTTATGGTGAATAGAGAAAGTCGAATTGGTGAGAGAGCTTAAGTACCAGGTTGCAATGATAGACAAGAAAGGTCTATCTATCTGTCTATAGCCTGACGCCCTAATCCTGCTATCAGAAAAGGCAAACCACACTCACCGGCCTCACACCATGAACTTCCTGGGCCCCCGGCTCCACACTGCAGGACCCTTCCAGTGATGTCACCACTCGTGACGCAAAAGGTGTGTGCGCGCACACACACACTAACAGCAATATGCACTAACACTCTCGTCCTCTCTTCTTAATTTGACAAAAGATTCCAAGGACGAAACTGGATGGTCTGTTAGCGTCTGATACACACTATGTATCCAATACATAGACTTTTGTGTGAGTACAATCAACACCCGATACACACTATGCATCCAATACACACACTTTTGTTTAATTACTATCAAGACCCAGTCTGTGGCCACATACAGATATGTGATGTCTCTGGAAGTATTATAAACTTTCTAGTCTCGGCTGACTGCTGCACGCAGCCGCTCGGTCGAGGCACCTTTCTTGGTGAGACATTCGGCCAGTTGTTGTGATGTATCCACCCAAGATACTTCATCAATCTCCCCTTGCTCCAACATGTCTTGTAATACAGCAATATCAATGTGCAATCTCCTGTCTTCTACACTCCTACAGGAGTAAAGGGCGTCCTCCAGACTCTTGTTGTTGACGAAACACTTTATTTTGATCTTTCCACATCCAGAAACCTCACACAATATGTTGGCGAGATATACAGCAGTCTCAGCACATTCAAGCAGCGTCAACACCTCAGCAGATAAGGTAGATTTGACGACCCTCCTGATCTTTCTTGTCTGCTAGAATATAGGACATCTTGCCTCACCAGCATCTCGTAGGAAGATCACAAAACTTCCCTGAGATCCATTGCCTACAAGGTTGGCAAATGAGGCATCCGAAAAGCACTCTATATGACAGTCCTCGATCGGCCCCATTCTTGGAATGTATAGCTTCATGTTGTCAGTCTTCACCCTGGAGATCACCTTATTGAGTCCAAGCAAATCTGCTACGGTAGCTTAGTTGCTAGTCAGACTCAGCTCACACACATCAAGGGCAATATCTGGCCGAGTGTGTGGCAATCCAGTTGAGTTGCCCAATTAATGCTCGGTACTCTGTTTTCTCAGACTCGGACAGCTCTCCTGATTTTACTGTTGCACGATGTCTACTCAGCATGACTGGTTTCAAAGATGAAGCATACTGGAATTGGTCGAGCATTATGCTGCCATCGATGTTGGAGATGACATTGAGACCAACGTATTTGAAGGCCTTTGATTCTGAACTGCTGATGAGGAATATTTGACTCAAACGGTTTATCACTTGCTGTTCGAACTCATGTGTACCAGCCCAGAGGAAGTCGTCGACATAGATGCATACAATGCCTTTGACTTTGCCACTACTGCTCCAAGAGATCAGCGCTGAATCCAGTGATGACACTTTAGCTCCGAGACTCAACAATTGATCTTTTACGTGTAGATACCAATGCCTAGCAGCATCACAAAGGCCGTAAACAGTTTTCTTTAGTCTCCATAATTTGCCATTTGCATATTCAGGCGGAGGATGTAAATGAACAACTCTCTCAGTGTTGTTACCTTGCAAGTAAGTAGCTTTCACATCCATAGTGTGGCAATCCCACTGGTTGGTGGAAGCCAAAGGAGTGCCAAACGCACTGCTTCTTTTGAACAAGTAGGCGAGTCTTTTCAGAGATCCACTGTGTCTTCCTCAAATCTTCTGGCGACTAAGTGGGCCTTAACAATAGGCTTTCTATTTTTCAGTTTTTCCGTCACAACTCATCGAACCGTTATGGCACCTTGCCCAACATCATCTACTTCCTCATACGCATCATTATTCTGCCAGTTTGTAATTTCATTTTCCTTAGTGCATAATACGGCCTAAGAGTTGAAAAGAACAAGCATTTCTGCGTCATCATCAACCACTTCCCATTCGCTAAAATCCTTCTGCAAATCTATCCAATCAATGCTGCTGTCAGAGTCCCACTTCAAATTGTAGCAGTGTTTGTACTTTCCAGTGACTTTGCCTGCCTGGCTCATAATCTTTCCAGACACCAACTCTCCACTTTCTGGATGTATTTCCTTTATACGTTGACCAACAGTAACTTTGGGATTAACCGGAATAGAAACTGTGGGAGGCTCATCAATCGGGACCACACCATCTTCCGACTCGTCATCTGGTGGATAGTCATTCAACACTTGCGAAGAATTGTCATTAGGCTTCTCCTGGACAACATTGTTTTTCTCATCACTGCTGACACCACCTTCAACTGTAGTATCTTGCTCTGGCGCACGCGCTAGACGACACGTGCACTCACACATAGACACCGCTGTGTCTCACCAGAATTTGTTTCCCATCTCTGCCTATTACAATTCCGGGACCGTGCCACTCATGACTGTCATTTCTTTTGTAGGAGACTTCATCTCCATTTCAGATGTTGTTTAAGTAACTCGAACGTACGTTGTGCCGCAGAGCCCTAGCCAAACGTTCATCTGATTCAGTCTTTATAAACTCTTGTCTTGCTGAATGAAGAGCGTTCAAGTTGTCTCTCACAATTTTCGATGGTGATGAAGGTTCCAAGGCTGGAGGATCATTTGCGTACATATTAGGCAGGCCAGGGTTTTGACCAAAAACAAGTTGGTTTGGAGAAAAGCCTGCGTAGTTGGTGAGAGCATTTCTTGCTGATACTGCCCATGCCAAGGCCACATCCAACTCACACTGGCTATCAGCCATTATCTTCGTAACAATGTCACCAATGACTGCATTTTGACGCTCACTGATTCCGTTGCTCCATGGACTCTCTGCAGACGTTGTCATGATTTTGACATTGAAGGCCTCTCTCAATGCTCGCATTTCCGCATTGTGGAATTCACAGACATTGTCTGTAAGAATTTTTCCAGGTGCGCCAAACACAACAATCCAGCTCCAAAATATTCCTTTGTTAATGGTGGGTGCACACTTATCCGCGGTTACTATCACATTACAATACCTGGTCGCCAAATCAACAAGGACTAAGAAATAATGCCTTCCCCAAGCTTTCAAGTCCATCGCTATGGCTTCGTTAAACTTGGACGCCATGGGCAAACTGACTATGGGTCGCGGCTTGGCTTTCTTAAATCTGCAACAGACTGTACAAGCATCAGATACAGCCTTGATAGCCAGCTCCAGTTCTGATCTTTTAATCCCCACATCTGTGATCAGTTTAATTAATTTCGCCGATGTTGGGTGTCCAAATTGCCTGTGAAGCTTCAAAGCCGTTTTTTCTACATCACCCCTAAGAGATGCCAGCGTGATTGTTTCACAAAATTCATGACCTAGTCATAAAGAAATTAGAAGCAAGTAATGGCCTGAAGATGAGGACTTCAAATTAATGATAGTTCCACAAATTTTGACCTGGTCACTTCCAAAGCTAATCAACATTTTTGTTTTTTTCATTGAACATTTACTCAACAGCAAGGGAATATTGCAGTTCACAGCATCAGTCACGATGGTTGCATGCATATTTGCAATGTGGCAGGGCAGAGTAACATGTTTGAGGGAAGAAACTGTGACACCATCAGCAAAAGTAAACGTTGAGGATGACGCTTCTTCTCTTATAGCTTCACGTTCGTAATCGGTGAGCTCACTTAGATAGCAATTGATCCATTCAACTCCACATACAGTTGTAGAACACTCTGTGTCTAGAACAGTACATCCCTTAGATTCTTCTACTAGAGTCTGTAACTTACCTCTACTAGCGGCATCATCCGCTTAGCCCATAAATAACGACAGATGCACTGTTTTAGAATTTTCTTCTTGACTGCTGTCGTTTTCTTATACATCCAGACAGTCACATGCCCAATGAAATCTAGAATGACATATGAAACACCTTGATACCTTTCCGTCAGACCCAAGTGGGTTCTACCTCCTGCCAGTGGATGAGCGTTGGGGAATTCTAGCAGATATGGTTGAATATCGGCCACCACCACGACCTCGATCACGTACTGCACCACCCCGCAACATTCTCCGTCCTCGTCGAGTACCTCTAACATAAAACGTTTCCTCACCCCCAACTTTGTCACTCCAAAGTACTGGTTCGCCCTTCACCTCCCTGGCAGACACCGATGCATCATTCTGCCTGCCAATTTCACCCAAAAAAATACGATTCAGGGCAGATTTCATGTTTTCGTATGTCACCTCAGTTATCGCGGACATCACTAGTTGTTGCTCACTGTCTGAGAGTTTGCATGCAGCAAGAACATAAAACCATCACATGTCCTGCTTCGTAAATTTGAAATAAACATGCTCAAATTCTGCCACGAACTTACGAATGTTCATATCACCGGCTGTTCTGAAGTTGTACAATTCATGAAAAGCTGCAAACTGCCGACGTCCTTTGTCCACGAGAAATAAACTGTCTAGTTTTTTCAGCATGGTCTGAACTTGATTCTCTTGTTTCAAATCAGCTGCATCAATTTCCAAAGACGCCACCCTCGCTCTTCCAGACAGTGACAGGTGAATAGCTAAGGCTTGCTTCTTTTTGGTAAGTCCGTCAATTTGCACCAAATGTCGATGTCCTTCTTCTAACTCTCATAAGCACTTAGTCGAACACGACGCCATTATTTTCGTAACTACGCTTTGCTACCAGTATCAGAAAAGGCAAACCACACTCACCTGCCTCACACCGCGAACTGCTCGGGCCCCCGGCTGCACACTGCAGGACCCTTCTGGTGACGTCACCACACGTGATGCAAAAGGTGTGTGTGCGCGCACACACACTAACAGCAATATGCACTAACACTGCAAAGGGTGGCCGCAGACGAAACACCTCCAAGTCGCTCTGTCACAAGAAAGGTAAATGTGCAAAATAATTCGAGAATAGAGTGGCAAAGGAAAGGAAAGTGGCTGGTGTTGTGAAGGCCTAGATAAGAACCAGACCTCTGAGTGTGGTGGCTGCGAGAGGCTTGCATGAAGGAGTTTCAGTGCCCACTGTAACAGAAGGGTGTAAGACTATGGTGCAGCATGAAAATGAAAAGTCAAGAGTACAAGCAGTGGAGGTGGTAGGTGGGGGCATTCACCATCCACTGACTCAATGTAGTGCTGCTTTGGGTGTCTGCCCTTTCCTCTCTTCCTTCCTTCCTCTTCTGTCTTTCCTTCCTTCCTTCTTTCCTCCTACTTCTGCCTGCAGATGACTTTACACTCCCTCTTCTGTCTTTCTTTCCTTCATTCTTTCCTCTTCCTTCGGCCAGTGGGTGCCTCTACGCTGAGTGACATGCCAAATGGTTTCGTGTACGCACGAGATATGTTACGTTATGCAGAACCTCGTGCAAAATTGAATTTGTGCTAAAATGTGACATATATTTACATGTAAAATAGGGGTTTAGGTTCTAGGAGCCTCATATTTGTCGTTAAAAATATATTTAAATACGTCTGCCTTGAGACACCAAAGACAGTCTATTTACATTCGACCTCACCGACTGGACACAGCAGTGCATAGCTACTGCATTCTAACCTAACCTAACCTAACCTAACCTAACTGATTAGTTTTGCCCCCTGATACTCCTCATAAAAATTTAATCTCCAAGATTGCCACTAAGCCTCTTGAAAGACCTCATTACCAATCAAGCAAGAACTTGACCTTAACAGGATGCGAATAATGGCTGCCCAGAATCACTCATATTTAGTCATGAGTCACTTTTGGCACTCATTTAAAAAAAAAAAAAATGTAGTGTTAAAGCTTTTGAAAGGCATTAGTCATCAGCAAAAAAAAAAAAAAAAACTATAAAGAAATCATCAGCATGGAGTGATTCCGTATCCCACTTCTCAGATACACACAAATGCAGTAATCGTGAAAAATAAACAAGTCAGCCAAGCAGTATACATTGTATGACAGCATAATTCACAAGACTGAACTCACATACTTATTTTACCTAACTATTTATGTCAGCACTTAGTGTTTTCACATATCATAAGAGCCATATTTTCTTGACCAAAGACTGTCAGTTCATGAAGATCGAGCACAAAGGCCCCCCTCCCCCCCCCCCACACACACACACTTGTTGCACTAAAGGCAAATACTGTACATGAATATTACTGCTCCATCATCATTAACTTTTTTTTTTTTTTTCTGACAAAGAACACTATCCACATCAATTTGTAAACATCCTGACTCATTTTATGTCTGATTGTTTGCATTCTAACACCACACTCTATTTAGTCCAACAATTTTACATTTTCATTTAGAATAAATGCTTTGCTTGTGTTCATAGCACTTTCAGGGTGCTTAGGCATAACTAAAGTTAATTTGAAACAGCGTGCTCAGAGTTCTGAGAGGAAATGAGGAGCAAGGAAATAAGCAAATAAACTTCTCATCACAGCGACTGTTCACACAACACTGGCAGGCTGCGGCAGGTGGTATGGGGGTCACGTGGGTCGGGTTGGGTTGAGGAAACCAATCAGTGACCAACCAAAGCATAATAAGAGTGTTATATCTGGAAATCCAATACCAAAACACACCTATTTCCCACAGTTTCTTGCGCTGTTGAGTGGTATTACCGTGCTACTACGTAATTATGGGAGAAATTAAATGCTCGTGTTATTATAAAATCGTTGTTTCGTTTGGTCTTAAATCCCGACTCTACTGTACTATGCTGGGCGGTAACCAGTAACCAAATTATGGCACCCGGTGGTTCAGTGGGTAATTAAGGCGTTCCAGTCGGATTGAGCCAGTGTAGGTTTATATCCAAGTGGTGGTTGGGGTTTATTCTCACATAATGCCACTCAGGGATGAGTGAGGCTGGTCACTCTTATCTTAACTGTCAGGCCCAACTTGCCTAGCCCTGGGCTCCCATGCTTCTCATGGGGCAATGTAGGATTGGATGATGGATGGATGGATGAAAAGCAGTGGAAATAGGACTGTTGAGGAATGTGCTGTGTTTCATAGAGTGAATTAGGTGAAGAAAGATGTGATTCTTGAAAGGTGTAGAGTAAGGAAGTCTGTGGATACCAGAGGTCAAGAGAGAGTGCTTAGATGGTATGGGCATGTGGAGGGAATACAATTGAGTAGAGTGGTGAAAAGGGTATTCTCTAAGGGTCTTTGAAGGTGGGAGGAGACATGGTAAGCCCAGGGAAAGGTGGATAGATGTTGTAAATGAATGTGAGAAAGAGATTTACAGGTTCTAATAGTTGGAACTGATGGTTTATTGAGCTGGCTGGATAAGTTGTGTGTGGTTGATCGTATTACTGGGGTTTGGCACTTCTGTTTAGATGGACAGCCATCAGATTGACTTTCGGATAGGTGAGTATTTATTTTTATATTTTTGTGCGTGTCCGACTCTTGGCATAGGCTTCACAGCCTGCTCCCGAGACCCAGCAGTTCTCTCAAATGCCATACACCTCTACATGTCACCACCTCGGGGCCAACACCCACCGTCCATAATGAACACATGCTAGGGCTGGCTCATACAGGACTGGTGTATTGGTGTTAGCAGGGGTATTTTTACGACATGTCGTTGGGTCTTCTGGTAGATAAGTAAAGTCTGATTTTATGAAACTCAAATCCTTAACCTGTTCCCTGCCCCAGCGGGGATTTGAATCTGGGTCCAGTAGGACTGCAGGCCACCTGTCTACTGATTGAGCCACTGCCTCCCACTTTGAGCAGAAGATTTCCTGCTAATTAGAGGGAGCCAGGATTCTGGGGTCTTGAGTGATGAGTGAATGGGAGTGTGGTTCATTCAGTTGGGCATTGTTTGATTATAGTCTCACTGTCATTTTTTTTTTTTCTGACTCTGGACACTAGCTCATCCTACATTGGGGTGTGAAAGGTGTGGATGATGATGATGACAATTGATGATTTAAAAAGTTCAAGCAAAGCTTTAATTGCTGTTGATAAGTGTGAAAGATATTGGACAAGTAAGAATTTTGGAGTAGATCTTGCATTGTCAGGAGATTAGGGAGTGACAGATCACTTTATTGAAAATTGTTATTTGTCATGTGTAAGCATTTTTTTTATTCTCTTAAGACAGTGCTTCGGAATTTCTTTGGGAACAGACTCTGCATCATTTATGGCTAACCTGTTTTTGTACAGGTATGAATTTAAATACAGTAATTAAAAAAGGTAAGATCATTATTCTGAAGCAGGATGATTTGCTGATGATTTAGTTACTTAAAATAAAGATACTGAACTCGAAGCATTAATACCAAACATAAAAAATCCACTCAGCAGGAAAGCACGCTTTCTTGAATGTAATATTGAAATAAAAAATAAAATGACTAACAAAACTCTCCAGCAATAGTGATTACCTTAATTTGAAAAATTTTAAAATAGCTTTCTTCAATGTAATATTGAAATAAAAAATAAAATGACCAACAAAACTCTGCAGCAATAGTGATTACCTTAATTTGAAAATTTTTAAAATAAGATATACCCAGATGTCTCGCAAGAAGTGTAAACATGTTGCATGTAGCAAATACATGTTGCAAATGCTTGTCATCATCATCAGCCAGAGCCAATCCTCGACAACATAAAGGCCTCTTGTATTTTTCTACTTTGACCTATTGACTCTTACCCTCTTCCCCCATCCAATCCCAGCAATTGTCTAAATCTTATCTTGCCATCTTGTTCTGTGTCTGCCTGTTTCTCTGACTTCATCTCTCCATTGTCATTGTTATCTTGGCTGTACATCTGGTACCAGTTCTTTGAAGGAGATGACCTGCCCATATCCATTTTTACGTTTAGTGATAGTGGTGATATCCTTTTACTTTCGTCTATTTTCTGTTTAGGAAGCTCTTTTCTTTTTAACTCTTCATTGAGTGGCATGCAAAGGAGGTGAACAGAGGGGTCACCTGCCCTGAGTGGCACTCTTTTGGGGCAGATAAATTTGTTTAGATTATATACAGTAATACTTATGGTAGGTAGGGATGCTGATCATCCACTCACTCAATGTAGTGTTGCATTATGGTCTCTGAATGGAGTGACAAGCCAAATGGCTTCCTGTACTCACTCAATGTAGTGTTGCATTATGGTCTCTGAATGGAGTGACAAGCCAAATGGCTTCCTGTACCCAGGAAACCATTTACTACGCTGGGTGGTAACCATATAACCGGGGTTTCTGGCCGGGTTAAGTGTTCCCCAGATACCCCTATCTAAAATCACTAAAGTATGGCAAGCGTTTTGGACAGCCCCGGAGGACTCAGTACCCTCCCAGGGCCCCAACCTAATGGGCAGATTTGCTTGGTCTTGTGGAATGTGAGAGGTGTGAATGAGGAGAGTAAGAGGGTGGAAGTGATGAATGTGCTCGAGAGTGCAAGATAATTTGTTGTGATGGTATTGTGTGAAACTAGGATGAAAGGATGTGAAGTGGAGGAGTGGGAGGGTGTAAAGTGTGTAAGGTTGGGCATGAATGGGCAAGGAAGATGCAATCAAGGAGTTGCTTTGTTGATGATTGAAGTGTAGCAGAGTGGAATGAGAGCTTACAAATGTGTCAGCTCGAGATGTATGTAAGTTAAGTTCAAGTTAGAGAAGGTGGAAGTGGCAGTTATTGTAGCGTATGCACAATGTGATGACAGGAGTGACACAGAGAAAGACAGGTTTTAGGATGAGCAGGATGAAGTAGTAGGGGAAATTCCCAGGAGTTATGAAGTGATTTTAACGGATGATATGAATGGTAGAGTAGGAACTTGTAGTGTGAATGATATAATGGGTTATGGAGTTCCACGAGAGAATGATAATGGGAAATGACTGAAGGACATGTGTCAGGAAAGGAGGTTGTGCATTTGCAATTCTTCTTTTAAACACAAATATACACATAAATATTCATGGTATAGAGGGAATGGAGATCATGTTGAAAGGAGCCTTATTGATTACGTGCTTGTAGAGAAATCATTGCTGGGTAGTGTTGCTGATAAGAGGTCTGTGAGAGGAAGATGTGGAAGTATCGTATCATATGATAATGGTATGCTCGATCAAGCTGAGAGGAGTGAGTTGGACTAGGGCCAAACTAGGGGAGGAGTTAGAATCAGTGAATTGGAATTAAATGGATCTCGACAGTTTGTGGAATATATATAGGGATTGCTTAGTTAGGAATTCTAAAGCAGTGTGTGGTGTGGCAAGAGTAACAACAAAGAAGAAAGGTACAGCATGGTGGGATGAAGAGGTTAAGAGAGCAGTGGAGGAAAAGAGGAAGTGGCTAGAGTGGATACAGCACAGGGGTTCATTTGAAATAAGAAATGAATATATTGTGATCATGAAGCAAGGAAAGAGACTAGTGAAGTGGAAAAACAGAGAGGTAAATAATGATCTAGGAAGGAGGCTGTAGCATGGGCTGAACAGGCTGGTACTTCCGAGGGGAATGGGAATGCTGGTGATAGGGAGAGCTGGAGCTCCTGTTTCACTAGCTACCTAACCATCCCCCTTTACTGACCTTTTCAGTGTGACAGTAACTTGGAGAGTAGACCAGCATACTCTCCCAAACATTTCCTCTAACTATCTTATGCACTACACCATATTCGCTTTACATATCACACAACGTATCCCACTACGTTACAAGGGTTAACGTCAGCACGGGCATGCAGCCGGAAAACTGCCCCCGATACCTAGTGGTGGACTTCTGGGGGGAGGCGTGACGGGGGTTCCTTCGGCATAGATAATGGGTCCGGGGTGAGATGGGGCTTGAACCTGTGCTAGAGGGTAACAGGGCATTGCGGTTCCCAGGCTGCTGCTTCCGCCCAATAGAGAGGGGCCTGAACCTGGGAGTAGCGCCCTAGGAGGCTGCCTTATCAGTGGGTGTATAATGGCAGGGCAGTTGCAGTGCCAAGGCGTGCTTGGAGGGAGTCCCTCCAACTGTCCTGGCAGCGTGCCCCGAGGCCACTACCACAGTCACTGGTAAGCTGGTGGGCTAGGGGTCCCAGATCCATTGCCTGGACCTAGGACTGTGCAATGGGAGGGGCCTGTGGAATGTTTACCCCCCCCCTTATCTTACCGACTATGACTTACAAATATAAGAATCAAAGCAAGCCTGAGGACAGTAAATCACCCACGGGGTTTAGAGTGGGTTCGTGGAATGTGGGAAGTTTGAGGGGAAGAGCGGGGAAAGTTGTTGAGGCATTCAGTAGGAGGTGGGTAGATGTGGTATGTTTGCAGGAAAGTCTGGTACAGGGGTGGATCAGCCAGAAAGATTGTTGGGAAGGATTGCTACTGTAAGTTGTTTTGGTAGGGGGGAACTGATGGGTATGGGGGTGTGGGTGTGTTGGTTGTGGAGAAATGGGTGGAATATGTTATGAATGTTATGAGAGTAAGTGATAGGATATTAGTGGTGAAAATTTTGATCGGTAGGAAAATGATTGTAATTATATCGGCATATGCTCCACAGGCAGGATTGAATGACGCAGAGAAGGATACATTTTGGGATGATTTAATACGTGTAGTAGGTGGTATGGGCGATGAGGTAGTGGTTCTGGGAGGGGATTTAAATGGTCATGTGGGTGAAGCAGCTCAAGGTTATGAAGGACTCCATGGGGGATGTGCATATAGTGTGAGGAATGCAGAAGGGGAAAGAATACTTGAGTTTGGGGAAGCTGTGGACATGATTGTGTGCAACACACATTTTAGAAAAAGAATGAGTCATTTGATTACGTACGAGTCCAAGGGAAATAGCAGTCAGGTAGATTATTTTCTGGTCAGGAGGGTTGATAGGAGGTTACTGAGGGATGTTAAAGTTATATGAAGCGAAGAGTGTGTGCAGCAGCACAAACTATTGATTTGTGACATGGTGCCTAAAGAACAAGTGATGAGTAGGAGGACATATGTACCTAGGAGGAAAATATGGAAGCTAGGAAACCAATCAGTAAGGGATGCCTTTTATAGTGAGATGAGGAGAGTGGTGGCTGAACAGGGAGCCATAGATAGAGGCGTTAATGAACAGTATAGAGCCCTTAAGAACAACCTCTTGAGAGTTACCGATGCAATATGCAGTTGGACAAGAGGCCCACCAGGACATAAAGTAGCTTGGTGTGGGATGAGGGTGTAGAAGCCGCAGTTAAGGAGAAAAGAAGGCTTTTCCGGGAATGGAAGAAGGGTGGTAACAGGGAGGGGTACTTGGCTGCCAAGCGTAGGGCTAGAAGAGTAGTATACAGGGTGAAGTCTGAGTCACAGAGACTTTTGCTTGATAATCTAAATCATGGGGATAGGAAAAATACAATTTTTAGGGTGGCAAATCAGGTGAAGAGGGATAATCAGGACATTGTAGGTAAGCAGTGTGTGAAGAATGATGAAGGAAGGGTAGTGGTGAACAGTGGGGATATTAAAGATGCATGGAGAGAGCATTATAACTGGTTGTTGAATGAGAAGTTTGATTGGGATAGGGAAGGTTTGGAGCCAGCAGAGCCAGTGTTTGGCCTTTGGTCTTTGATTGGCACTGCTACTGTGAGTGAGGCAGTAGGCAGGATGCTGGTGGGAAATGTGGCAGA
>JAGKTI010023605.1:0-14735 GCA_018397915.1 Birgus latro
CTTTACCTCATCATCCTTCCCTCCTCATTTCTACTCTGATAGCTCTGTAGCTATTTCTTCTACTGATAAACAGATCTCTTCTCTCAGACTTTCTACTCCAATTCCGCCTTAGACGATTCCGGTACTGTTCCTCCATCGCTTCCCCCCTCTGACTTCCTCATGGCGAACATTAAATTCTCTTCAGCTGATGTATTTTCTGCCATCATTGGCCTCAGTACTAACAAGGCATATGGCCCTGATGGAGTCCCTCCTGTTGTCCTCAAGAGCAGTGCCTCTGTGCTTACACCCTGCCTAGGTAAACTTTTTCATCTTCGTCTATCAACTCGTACCTCTCCTTCTTGCTGGAAGTTTGCTCTCATCCAACCAGTCCCAAAGAAGTGTGATCATTCCCAACCCTCTAACTATCACCCAGTTGCTTTAAAATCCTGTGTCTCAATAGTTTTCGAGGCTATTCCCAGAAAAATTTCTGAGCATCTTTCCTGTCACAACCTTCTCTGTGATTTCAAGTATGGGTTCCGTCAGGGACGCTCCACTGGCAATCTTCTCAGTTACCTTTCAGACTCCTGGTCATCCTCCTTTCGGGACTTTGACGAATGCTTTGCCATTGCACTTGACATCTCAAAGGCTTTCGATCGAGTCTGACATAAATCTTTAATTTCCAAACTGCCCTCTTACGATTTCTATCATTCTATCTGCGCCATCACATATAGCTTCCATTATGGTCCTTCTATGGCTGCTGCTGTAGACGTCCATCGTTCTTAAAGATCTATCGACAGTGTTGTTCCTCAGGGCTCTGTCCTGTTACCAGCTCTCTTCCTTTTATTCATCAGTCACCGTCTAAGCTGTACATCTAACCCTATCCACTCATACGCTGATGATTTCACCCTTCACGTTTCCATTCGGTTCTAGCAACGTCCATCTCAGCAGTTACTTAAACAAACAAGGGATGAGGCTATGGCACACCTAATGTCTGACTTGTCTCATATCTCTGACTGGGGTACAAAATAATCTTGTTTTTAATGCATCAAAGACTCAGTTCTTACACATGTCAACCTGACAAAATCTTCCACTTGAGTACCCACTAATGTTTAATAATATCCAGCTTAGTCGTTAATCATACTTAAGGTTTCATTCTCTCCGGACTTATCTTGGAAAGATCATAATTACATCTCTTGTAAAATCTGCTTCCAAGAGATTAGGTGTGCTAAGCCGACTCTGTACCTTCTTTACCCCTGCACAGTTGTTGACTTTTGACAGATTTTATTTGCCCAGGTGTAGAGTACAACTCTCATGTGTGGGGAGACTCCCCACGAACAGCTCTTTTCAGTAGGGTGGAGTCAAAGGCTTTTCGTCTCATTAACTCCTCCTCTTACTGGCCCCCTTCAGCCGCTGTGTCTTCGTCACACTGTTGCATCTTTATCTCTTTTCTGTCGCTACTTCAGTGTTTACTGCTCCTCTGAACTGTCTGCTTGCATCCCTTCACCTCTACGACGGGCGCGTAGTACCCATTGAGCAACAAACTCTCATCTCTTTTCTGTCCAACTCTCTAATGCAAGAGTTATGCGTTAGTTCCAGTCCTTCATTTAGGCAACAGGTCAACTCTGGAACTGTCTCCCTGTGTCCGTATTGCCTGTTTCCTATGATCTCCAGTCTTTCAAACGCAGTGTGTCCAGGCATCTCGAAATGAACAGATCTTGATTTTGGCTCTCTTTTGTATTGTTTTTTGTTTTTTCTTGGAAGGAATTGTTTGTGGGCTCCTGGCCTTTGGTTCCTTCTTCCTTGCATAAAAAAAAAAAAAAATCCGTACCCTTTCCATTCTGTAGTCCACTTACATTCCTCAGCAGTCCAATCTCCACCTCTCTCACTCTTGATTTTTCATTTTCTTGCCACATCAGAGTCTCACATCCGTATGTTAAATGTGGCACTAACACTCCCTCATGTAAGCCTCAGGTGCAACACTTAAGCCTGATTTTTACCAAGGCGCTGAGAGCGCCAGCTACTTTCCTTCCTTGCGGCACTCTACTTGCCACTTTTACTGCACATTTTCCTGTCTTTTCAGTCATTGTTCTCAGGTATTTGAACTCTCTCACCAATTCCAGTCTCTCTCCATTCACCGTAACATCACACTGGGAGTCACCTTCTCTGTCAGTAACCATCACTTTACTCTTTTTTACATTTACTCTCAAGGCACGACGCCCACAGACATCTACAAAATTCTGTACTAGTTTACCAAGTTCTTTTCCGGTATCTGCAGGTAGCACTGTATCATAAGCATACACCAATTTTAAGATATTCAACCCATCATCATTCATTACCAACGCCATCCCGCTCTCTATTACTCGTGTTTTTACTTCTCGCATCACCCCATCCATATATATATATAGAACACCCATAGGGACACCAGACAATCTTATGATACCTGTTGACAGAGTTAGGGAAATAACAGGAATTAGTTGAAGACGAACAGGGAGATTTTAGGAAGAGTAGAGGCTGTGTAGATCAGATATTCATTCTTAGATCTTTAGTGGAAAAGTTTCCAGAGAAGGGAAAGAGGTTGTATGCAGCCTTCATGGATTTGGAGACAGCATATGACAGAATGGATAGACAAGGATTGTGGAAAGTATTAAGATTGTATGGAGTAGATGGGAAGTTGTTGAATGCTGTTAGGAGTATGTATAACGGTGCTAAGGCTGCAGTGCGTGTGGATGGTGAACTGAGTGAATTTTCCTATTTGAAGATTGGATTGAAATAGGAATGTGTCATGTCTTCATGGATGGGGTTATAAAAGAGGTACAAATTAGGGCAGTGGATGTTGGAGCGGCCCTAATGAGAGAAGGCAGTGTTTGGAAACTCCCTGTACTTTTTGCAGATGATACTGTGTTGTTAAGTGAAGACGAAGGGGAGCTGCAAGGCTTGGTAGATGAGTTTGGGAGAGTGTGTAAAAAAAGGAATCTAAAGCTGAATGTAGGGAAGAGTAAAGTTATTGTCTTCGAGAGAAGTGAAGTCAGTGAACGTACAGTGAGGATGGATGAGGACTAAATGAAAAATGTGAGTGCGTTTAAGTACTTTGGTAGAGTGATGAGAGTAAGGATGGAAGTTTAGAGGGTGAAGTGCTTGAAACGGTACAACAAGGAAGAAAGGTTGCTAGTTCCTTGAAAGCAGTGAATAGAGACAGGAAAATGAGCATGGAAGTGAAAGAGTTAGTTCATGACAGTATTGTGATACCAACTCTAACATATGTATGTGAAGCTTGGACCTTGTTGGAGGGACAAAAGTCAAGAGTGAGAACAGTGGAAATGAGTTATTTGAGAGGAGCATGTGGAGTAACATGGAGAGACAGACTGATAAATGAAGACATGAAGGAGTGTTGTGGTGTGGATGTGGATGTGATGGGAAGCGTTAGGAGAAACACTTTGAGGTGGTTTGGCCATATGGAGAGGATGGAGAGTGAGAAACTGACAAGGAGAATGTATGTGAGTGAGGTGGAGGAGGTGAGAGGAAGGAGGAGGCCAAGGAAGAGATGGAGGGATGGAGTGGAGAGGGGGATGCGAGCTGGGAGCGTGGCAGTGAACTGGCGGGGGATAAGGCGACATGGAGGCGATTTGTTTGTGGCCACTCTATACGGGATTAAGGCGTCTGGCAATAGATGGATGGAAAGACAGATCATTTAATATTTACAGACCTATTAATTCTGAAAAGTGTTAGCTAATTCTAAAATGCAAAGTACTGTCTTTACCACAGATGGCTGTTTCTGTATTAGTAACGTCATACATAATGATGACCATATTGTGTTAGATTGGAAATGGAATGTCTGGGAACAGAATATTGAAAATTTTGTGTATTTTGGCTAAAATAAGAGATTTTGTTAATAAACTAACTAACTATAATTATGCCGGATGTGCTGCATGGATGACAAGCATAAGAATAAAAAATAATTGTCATGACTAAGTGTGCTTGTACTAAATGTGAGGTAAGATGTCTTGATGGAATGCAAAATGACATAGTAAGAGAGAGGTGTGGATGTAGTAACACTATGATCAAAAGAGATAACCAAAGTGTGTCAAGGTAATGGAAAGAAGATATGATGAAACACTGATAAAAAGGATGTATAGATAGGAAGCAGAGGGAATGGTATACGGAAAGAGACCAAGAAAGAGGGGGAAAGGTGATGCGAAAGAAAATCTGAATCCTTGAGGCCTTTGTATCCAGGGTAAGGAGCAATTTGTATTGTAGAACAAAACAAATTACAGTAAGGGGATAATTGTTTGCCAGTTACTAACAGTTAACAAATAAAATCTGAAGCAATTGGTTAGTTAAAGAGTAATCTGGTACAGACTACTTACATACATTCGACAGCTGAAAGAGTGAATGTGACTGGGACATGGGTTAGTTGAGTAAAGTACTGTCATAAAGGCTCTGATATCAGCCCCAAGGCAGGGCATGGTACAGTTTGAAGATTTGCATTTCAGGAAACAGCCTTCAGTATATTCCCAAAGAACCGCAACATGCCATTATTACATCCTCGTGAATATCACCACACTAATCCTGAAAGAGATTTACTTGCCATATTGTAGTACAGATGGTACAAAACTACCGCACAGTGTAAAGGTGGTTCTTGCATAAGCGTACGCAACATCTAAAATGATTTTCTGTTCACGAACTTGAATGAACTGATTTCCCTGCACTGTGACTGCAGCCCAGCTCTCAGTCTCTGACTTGATACATTGGTGATGTTTGATTACCCGCTAATATTACAGTGCTGACTATCCATAACTCCCTTCCTATCACGCGTGTAAAGTGGAACAGGTCCTTTACATTTTCCTGTCTTGTGTAATCTCCATTTTTTTTTTTTAAATATATTGTGTTCACCACCCTCTCTGGCTCTCCTCTCCATTTACAGATCTACTTGGTGAACAAGTCTAATCTTTTCTGCTTTTACACAACTTTGCCTATATCCCTTACTGCTCATCAGTGTTCGAACATATCTTTCTGTTTACGGGTTATCTGTTGGCTTTCTCTGCCAGTTCCCCCCTCTCTTTCCCCCCCCTCTCTCTCTCTTTAAGATAATCATACAGAAAGCAAAAGAACAAAGCATACTCCACACTCAGAACTGATTTGTGACCCATACAGCATCCGACCATGGGAGGACTGACGGTGGTGTTATGAACACTCTCGAGCCTTTACGATTCACTCTCAGATGAATAAAATCGTCTGGCGTTGGACAGAACAGAAAATTAGACCCGTGTTTAGCATGAGAGGGTTGATACGAAAGATCAGACTAATAAGGTGTTGGTGGAAGCATGGTGTTAGTTTTACTCACTATGAAGAGCCTGTTTTCACTACTGCTTCCAACACACCGAAATATGTTTTCCCATTGTCTTTTACATGAAATTCCATTTCAATTTTTGTGCAGCGCATGGTGTTCGTCACAGTTATTTCCTGCTAGTTGTGTGTGGGTGGACTGAAACTATTTTTCCCTTGTTCAGATAATGGGCAGGAGGCAAAACATGTGCAGATGGTAACTACCTGTTAACAGGCAACCAGGCTGCTGTAGTTTTCTTCTTTCATATTCCTATACAGGATCTCGATACAGCGACAGCCCCTTAGTAATTTTTTGTGAAATTCGAACTTTGTACATAAATATCCTATGAGGCAAATCAAATAGTGTGTTGCAATATGTGCAGTTAGAATACTTTGATGTTTAGTATTGTTTCCTGTGCCTGTTTGAGAATAAAAATATATCTGTAAGATCACAGTGTAGAGCTGGTTGGATTACTGCAATAATGTGAGCTACACAGCAATCATGTTAACCACGTTAACTTTTCATTTTAACTTTCACATCCAAAAGGCCTAACCAACTTCGTAAAACCAATTTGTATTAACTAAAATTTCCTATCTTATGTACCGCCGCCGTAGTCAAGGAAAGAAGAAAAGATAAAAACAACTTTTACAAAAATTTACCAAACACAAAATGCTTCCAGTGTCAGAAGTAATGGCATGAAACGCGAACGAATATTAGTAAAAACTACTTTTTTATTGTCACAGCGGGACATTAAACCAGCTACTGGGGCCAGCTGTGAGTGCACCGACTGTCAGTTCATATAGAAATCTGTTAAACAATTATTTCAGCACGACAGAATTCAACCGAAGTCTCTCTCTCTCTCTCTCTCTCTCTCTCTCTTTCGTTGTTGCTGTTTGCTGCTTCTTGTTCGTGTTTTTTTTTCTAATCCTTCTTGTAGACGCTGCTCAACACTACGCAGGTAATGGATTTTACCTTTTCTACCTGTGAATACCTTCCTGCTCTGAGAATTATTCAGATAATGATGATGAACAGCTGACTTTTTTATTTTTTTATCATGAGATACAAGTCTCGCTATCCCGTTTTGTGTATCTTACGGTTTTTCTAGTGCTAAACAGATCATCTTCAATTCAGAAACAGTGATAAAAAGCCTCGTGGTGCTGTGGTTAAAAATCACCAGCGACTACTTTGCCTTCAGTGCAAAAAAGTCTCAGCTTACAGAGATGGCTTGAGGTTTTGACTGGTATGTAATGCCATCAGGAGTATAGGCTTGCCATCCACCAAGCCCCGAGCACCCTTTACTTCCAAAGTGGTAATATGAGACAGGCTTTTGCTGCAACGTTTAGTTTACATCATTCCTTGCATTTTTGTTTGGTGAAGACACATTACATATCGTAGAGTCCGGCCTGTACTTTCAGCAGGATGGGATTTTGCAGATGGGACCACACACAGATCAAAACAGATTCTCTTACAGCGTGAAGCTTTACTTGAAAATAAGAGGTGATAGTAATTCTTTTTACCTAATGTACAGACTTTATAATATGTACTCTATTCTCAAATACTATTTTCTTGCTTGTAATAAAATATTACAATTATTCTGCAGTCTGAGCTATTTTTGGTATATCGCCCCACACCCTGAATAACTGGTTAGATTACTTACGCGGTACAATGATGATGATGATGGTGACGATAATGATGATGATGATAATGATGGTCGTCGTCATCATCATCATCAAGTGACGTTGACTACGCAGCTGGATTGATCCCCAACACTGAGAATCATCAATTCGTATTGGCTGTGGTGGCCGGGAATGTTGGCGTTTGATTAATACAGTTACATGCTGACTGAACATCGCCTTGGAGTGTTTATGTTAGGGTGTCGCCCCTGTTATTCCCAGAGCGGTGGAGCAGAGACTTGCAGAAGCTTTAGGGCCGTCTGAGGTTGGATGTCTTCATTTGTCCAATCATCATCATCATCATCATCATCATCATCATCATCACCACCATCATCATCCTTATTCCCACCTAAAGATGGGCCCTTGTACTTCCAGCAAGAGTTTAAGTGCTTTTCAGTATAACACAATAACATACTATCATTTCTGTCTGTGTCTACTCGATGGAGAATCTTTTAAATTTTGTGCATATTTCCACTCTTAATCCTAGATAACAAGAGTCACAGAGTATAGAACAGAATGTGGCAACAGTGTGAGCAGAGTATAATGGCTGTTCTGAGCTGTTTACATTAGTGGGGACACATCGTTAAGCTATTTACGCACGCTATGTCAGTATTACGGTTATATCAGTCACAAACAGCAGTGTGTTGAGGCTTTACATGGTACGCAATATTCATCACACAGGAGAGGTGCTGGGGAGAGGAATTCGTTTGGTTCATTGACCACACACAGTCTCTCATAATCTTCTCTTCATGATATTCCTCCCTCTTCCTCTCCCTCATATTCCTCTCCCTAGAATATTCCTCCTTCTTCCTCTCCATCACACTTCCATCCAGTTCAGTAATACCCTCCTGGTTTATCTCCATCCACTTTTCCTTTCCCCTCCCCCCATTCTCTCTTCACACTACCCTCTTTTTAATAATTCATTCTCTCCTTGTCTCGCATCCCCATCCTCTACCTTCTTTCATCACTTTTCTCTTCAATTCAGTAATGTACTTTTGGTTCCTCGTCCCCCCCCCCCTCTCACTTCCTCTCTTTCACACTTCCTTTTATTTCAGTAGTTCATTCCCTACTTTTCTCCCCTGCTCTTCCTCTCCCTGACTTATTCTCACCTTCATTCTTCCTCTCCTTTACTTTTCTCCCCCATTCTTCCTCCTCCCCCCTCTTCCTCTCCCTCACTCCTCCTCCGCTTCTTCTTTACTTCCCTCACTCTCCCTCTCCATCACACTCCTCTCTGTCACTTATCCTCTTCCTCAGGCTTTCTGTTGGTGATAATGATGGTGAAGAAAATGATAATGATATTGATGATGATGATGATGATGGTCGTCATCATCATCGGGTGACGATGACTAGGACGCTGGACTGATCACCAGCACTGAGACTCATCAACTCGTACTGGCTGTGGTGGCCGGGAAGGTTGGCGTTTAATTAATACAGTTACATGCTATGTGGCCATTGCCTTTGTGCTCCCCCTGTGCCTTTGTTTATGTTCGGTGTCGCCCCTGTTATTCCCAGAGCGGTGGAGCAGAGACTGGCAAATAGTGCCGTCTGAGGTTGGATGTTTTCATTTGTTCATACTAGAGGGGCCAGATTCTCTTTTACCTAATCATCATCAACATCATCATCAACAACCTCCTTATACTCACCTAAAGATGAGCTCCTGTACTTGCAACAATAGTTAAAGTGCTTTTCAATATAACAATATAATACTATCTTTTCTGTCTCTATGTGTCTCCTTGACGAAGGATCTTACCCCATAGACCTGCTCCCCACTGAACCAAAGTTTCACCATCCACCCACACACTTTCTTGGTGACCCAGTTTAGTAAGTCCGTCTCCTGTCTTGACCGGGAAGCCATACGTCCACTCACCCAGTCTAAAAAATCTCACCCACCCACAAAGTTCCTACCACACCAGCCACATACACTACTCACCCTACCACCCCACTCAGCCTTCTCACTCACCCACCCAACACACCCTGCCTATCCACCCATCCATTTTACCCATCCCATCCATTTCATCCACGACACTCACTTACCCCACATACCCCACATGTCCACCCACGCTTCCTACTCTGCCCACCCCAGATGCCCACCTTCCATACCCACCCACTCACCACCCAACACTATCCATCCGTCCACTACGCTACCCAAATGGCCACTAAGTTTGAACCACCAGGGGATAACTTCTCAATTTCACACACACACACACACACACACACACACACACACACACACATACACACACACACATACACATACACACACACACACACACACACACACACGAGGGACAACTGCTTTTATGGTATGTATTTACTTCGTCTTGATTACGTAGGACATCAAGAATTGCAGTAACGCTATTGGATGGCCGCAAATTGTCCATCCCGGCCATACAGAATAACCTCCGAAATGTACTTAACACACTCTTGATTATTTGTTCCAGAGGAAGTCATAAAATAGCAGCCGAGAGCCTCCAGTTACACAACACTTTCTGGGGAAAAAAGTTGATTAAATTAGATACTGACAAAGGAAACCAGTGGACAAGATAGGTGAAACGCGTAAGCAATATGGACTGAAAATATGCATGAATCTTCATCATGTGGATCATTTCATTTGTACATTGATCCCGACCTGTCATTGGCGTTCGAGCTATTTATTTTGGCTATATACTATGACACAGAACTCCCGTATACTTTAACATCAGCATTATGAATACAGATAAGGCTTAATATAATAAAAAAAGAATGTTGCCCGATGAAGGAAATCTGCGCTAACCCAAGAAAAAATCAACTAACATATTGCCAATGATGTCGGGAATCCAATCAGGGACTCTTCAGATAAGAGACATGCAGCTTTGCACTGCACCACGACCAGGTAAAGGTTGTTTCACCCTGTCACATATTTGTAACCAAGGTACCGGCCGCCTCCCACTGCGGGCCTATAAGGGAAGAGACAACCCCCAGGCACTCGAGCAAGGAGAAGCTTTTAATCATACCCAAGGCACAGGCAGCAAGTCAGTATGATGATAGAAACTTGTACTAACACAGGAAAAATACTAACATATTGATAATGATGCTGGGAACTGAACCCGTGACTTTTCAGATATGTGCTGGTCAGCTCTACCTCGACCACGTAAAAGTTCTCTCAACGTGCCATGTACTTGTAACCAAGGAACCCTCGGGTGGGGCTACTTTGGTTACAAGTAGGTGATAAGATGAGACAATTTATACTTGGTCGTGGTAAAGTGGAAGCTGCCTGGCTCTTATCTTAAGAATCCCAGGTTCGATTTATGGCGCTCTTGGCAATGCATTAGCCTAGAATGTGGCCATTTTTTTCCTAAAGCCTCTTTTACCTTTCCTCACTGTCCCAAAATCTGTGCATTATGCACTCTTCATTCACACTTTCTCCTTTTATGTCCCCTCTCATTCAGCATTTCCCAATCATTTCTTCTCTGCTTTCCATTTCCCAACTTTTTTCCCCACACTTCATTATTAATCGACATCAGTCGCCACACAAAACTTTGCTCGGCTTTCACACCCAACAGCTTCACGTCGTCCACACCAACACTACCGTAACTCCTATACCCTCCTTTACCCATGTTCACAACGCTTATTCAGCTGCTGCTAACATTTGCAGATTATTATACCTTCTTCACCACACCGAATTCATCTCGTCCTGTCTTTTTCTTTCCTACATTGGTAAATATCCATCTACTCGTAGTTCACTTCCCTTAGTTTCCTTTTCCTCTTTCTTTTTCCTCATCGCTCTATTTTATCATAACCTTGTCTATATCCCTTTTCCTTACACAATCCCTCCCTCATTCTTTCTCTTTCCCCTTCACACTTTCCGCTCCTCCCTCCAACACACTCCATATATTTCTTTTTTTCTGTCTTCCGTCTGACAATTCGTCTTCTTCCTTCCACACCAATTTACTATGTGTCTCCTTTCATTTACTTTCCTTAGTTTCCAGCACATCATCTAGCCGTTCCTTTCATCATTCCCGTGCCATCTGGGCAAGACCATATGTTCACATTAAAGGAGGTCTGTGTTAGTGGACGAGTTAGTATCAGCCTTCATGACCTCACTTTGTATGGTTTTGACATTCATTTTATTGTTGCTAGCGACAGAGGATTATTATTCAGTTCTGGAAAAACTCCTTGAAGTTGTGTTTTTAAAATGCATTCCCAATATCTACACCCACAGCATCACATCTGTCTGCACCCCACGCCATCTCCAAAGCAGCACCAGTGTAGTACGGGTATATAAGCAATGTGATGCCTGTCAGTAATCGTAAAAAGTAAACAAACTATCTATCTTAATACTCTTAATCCATCAGGAAGTTCTTAATACTCTTAATCCATCAGGAAGTTCTTAATACTCTTAATCCATCAGGAAGTTACCTTTTTACATTTTTAATTGCTATTTTAAGACGATGTTATTCAGCTCATGAGAGATCTTTGGGAAGGGGTGAGGGTTAAATATAGCCTTCACTAACGCACTACAACTAGTGGTCTCTCCCACATTAAATAACGTTGTTTGGAAGTAGTGAAAATAAGAATAAACAATATTTTCTCCTAGCAGGGAAAAAATGAATATAATGAAATCACATAAGTATTTTAATTAGTAAAACTCCATGGAAAACTCATGCTAATATTTTTAATAATAATCTGAAGCAAAAGTATACAGCTGACTGTCCATTGTATTTTGCATACTCTCAGATGCACTTCAAAACCTTTTTTTCCACTGCAATATTTCTGCTATGAACTGTTTTATTAACCCTAGAGAACTCTTCTGACATCAAAAAGGTTTATGAAGATTACTCGTATTTCTTAACCCTTCAGTCCTAATTATCTCTCACATGTTGGATTATGTTGTTTGGAGACAACAAGAATGAAATACAAAAGACGTTATCGTAGTGGACGGATTGATCCAGGGAATTTGAGAATGAAATTTAACTCTCATATTTACTGATTCAGCTATCCCGAGAGGATTTTATTTAGCTGACAGTGGCTCGAGGTCGGCACAAGCCTAGTTCTTTATTTACTCCAACGAGCATCAGATGGTTGTATTTGGCTGGAAGAGAGGCACAGGAGCCTGAAAGTGAGCAATAGTTGCGCTTTGTACACGAAGATAAAACAGTCTGTTATATAATATTTATCATAATCTGAATCAAATAATCGAATATCAGTACACAAGTTAAATCACGTCAGATTACATCAAACAATAGCATCCTCTTACCACACCTGGGCACTGAGGCATCCTATCATGAATGTCACGCCTACGTTAAGTTCTTGTTACGATATTGCAAATACATGGGAGTCTTTCATATTCATCCCTACTTATTTCCGGAGACTGAGCTGATTTTCAGTGTTTTCAGTCTTCTTTCTAAGAGTGACCTATTTCTAAAATAGTAATACAGATCTCCCCCTTTTTTCCACAGAGGAATTTCGTTTGCCTTTTGGTATAATATGTATTAAGTATTGGCCGAAAAAGGACTTCTGAGTTACATGAACATTCGAATTTTACGGCAATAGCAGAATATTGTTAGTTATGAAATTAATATTATTTCCCGCACAGAAAAAGTATTGTAGAATATAGACATCCAGTCTTATTTACCTCAAGAAGGTATATGTTTTACCCCTAGTTTGTTTGTTTGTTTATTTGTCTGTCTGTCTGTCTGTTAGCAGGATTACTCAAAAAGTTATTAACGGATTTTGATGAAATTTTGTGGATGGGTGAGCCATTGGACAAATTATTAAATTTTGGGCCTGTTCTGGACCCGGCTCCTGAGTATCCTGCACAATATCTCCAAAAGTTTTCAATGAATTTCAATTATATTTTGTAGAAAGGTGCTCCATGGAACAAGAAAGGATAGATTAAGTTTCGCGGCGGATCCGGATCAGGAATTACTCAAAAATTTTTGAACGGATTTTGACGAAATTTTGTGGAAGGGTGGGCCATGGTCCACGGAAGAAATGATTAAGTTTTGGCGCGGATCCGCGTCAGGATCAAAAGAATCCAGCACAATATCTCCTAAGGCACTCAATTAATTTCAATGAATTTTTGTGGAAAGATGCTCCATGGACCAAGGGTGACTCGATTAAATTTAGGGGAGGATCCGGATCCAGATACGGATCCTATATCCACGCCACTGGATGCAGTTCCATTTTAATGGCAATGGCACTGGGGGAGGTTGGGGGAGGTATGCGCTTTGTGAGCGCTTTGTAGTTTTCCTATGGAATTTCCAGAATAGTTCTCCCTTGCTTTTGAAGGTCCTTCTCACTTTTCTTCCGAATCTGGATGGAGGGATGGGTGAGTGGGTAACATTCCGGTTTTACTATCATTGTATTCAATTCACTGGACACATACCACAGTCACACTCTTTTTACCAACGAAATGTGTCTCAGTAGGGTCAAAAGGGGTGTTGCTATTTTGCTTACTTTATAGACTCTCTTTTCCATTAAGTCTCTTCCCCTCCTTTACAGTTCTTTCCTCTACTATCTCCTCACTCCATTTTTATTGCTTCTGTTCTTCTCTTCATATTTTTATCTCGTTTCCTCAATGTGTTTTCTTTCCTCGCTAGATGCCTGACGGCCTGATATTGTCGATGTTTCAGTATAGGTGCAGGCAGCTGGCGTCATTCGATTTAGGCGTCCTGTGCAATAGTAAAAAGAGACATCTACGAAAGTGGTTTATCCTGGATGAGGCAGTGGTCTTGTATCGCAGGATAGTAGGTAAATAACCCACTCAGTGATTAAAGTTACAAACACAAGCACAGCGGCTAAGGCACCTCAGTGAGTTCCTCTTCACTTTCACCTTGCCCTTCTCCTCCCCTCCTCTTGTTTCTTTTTAATTCTTCTGCACTTTCGTTATCTTGTTCTCATTTTCCCTGTTTTCTCCTTTCGGTTTATTCCTCCCTTAATACTTACCCAACCATTTTCTACGCTCTTTCTATTCGTACCTTCCCTTTTCTCTTACTTGTATTTCTTCCATGATTCTCCTCTCTTCTTTCAATTCCATTTCCCTTCGTCTCTTTAACTATTCTTTCACCCTTCTCCATTGTTTTCCTCTTCCGTTTTGCTTCAGCTTATGTTATGGTTACCTTAGTTCTTTTCTCCCTCCTCTCACTCGCTCTCTCCCTTCTCTCCCTTCATTCTCCTTTCTCTTACCCTCTCTCCTCCTCCTCCTCCTCCTTCTCCTCTTCCTCCCCCGTACGCTACTTTCTCTTTCCTTTATCCTCCAGCCAATCCAGTGGTTATCTGAGTTATGTTCTGTCCATTCTCTTACATTCGTGTTCTTCACTTCCTCTTTCCATTTCTCTTTTATATTTACTTACTTTACTTCCTCATCTTTTACTGTTTACTAATTTCTGTGTCTCTGTGTTCTTCCCTTCTCCGTTTCCGCTTCAGTGCTTTCTCATATTCTATCTTCCTCCCTTCCACGCTTCTCCTTCTCATTTATTTGGCTATTCTCTGATTTGTCTTCCTTCTTATTTTCCATACTTTTTTCTTGTCGTTCTCCTGGTTGCCACAGTTTTGTTCTTCCTGCAAAATCGTATCACACATCGTCCACAACTCCTTCCCTCTCTCAAATATTTTTACAAAATTACTTTCCTTTTTTTCTTCCCTCATCCGCCTTGCCCTCCTTTTATCAGCGTTTTCTTTCTGCCCTCGGCTTCTCTCCTCCTTCCATTTTTTAAAAGATTCTCCTTTACTTCTCTCTCTCTCTCTCTCTCTCTCTCTCTCTCTCTCTCTCTCTCTCT
>JAGKTI010023606.1:0-14734 GCA_018397915.1 Birgus latro
GATGGTGTTTATATTCCTCACATGACCATCATTCTCTCGTATTTACGCCTGTAACTTTTTTTTTATCAGTCTTTATCAGTCTTTTTAGTGTTTCCTTAACTGGACAGGTCAGTAACCCTTTGCACACCCTCTTCGTCCCTCCCATGGCACGCAGGGAACACGTGGGCTTGATGATATGGCTACCACCCAGCGTATTAAATGGTTTCCTTTTTATTTAGAGTATGACGAGAGGTAAAATAGCACACGATGATTTTCCTCTGGCAATATTTTCTCTTTTTTTCTTTCCACTGCTTCCTCTTAACTGGAACAAGGAAACATGGGAGGATTCTTCACCTTTTTTTCCTTCAGAGAGAGAGAGAGAGAGAGAGAGAGAGTTTAGGACAGGGAGGCATCAAAAGTTAGGTGTGACTCTCAGATAATGTGACTGACTCGTTTCTGTCGTTCTTCTACAGTTAGGGCGAATGACCCCTGCGGTGGCGCCTCGGACCGGCCCTACACGGTGAGTTAGTAGTAGTAGTAGTAGTAACAGTAGTAGTAGCAGTAGTAGTAGTTGTCGTTGTTGTTGTTGTTGTTGTTGTAGGTTCATCTGAATCGTGAACCAGGTGGACTGCAGGTTCAAGTTTATCTTACCCTGCAGTTCGCCATCCTCCTCTCGCGGGCCAAGGAGGGAGGTGAGTGATGTTTTTAACCAGGTAACTCCACCACCCAGTTATATCAGTACCACCGCACGAAGGCGTCCCTCTCCAGCACCAAAAGTAGTACCATTATGTGACCTGTTGCAAGAGTATTTCAATCTCTTCAGTTGGATGTACTCATGTGTGTTTTTATACAGCAAACTAAAAATACTACACCGACTGTGAAGGTACCAGTGATTTTTAACTCTTCCACAGGGGGCGCTGCTGAGTGAGCCCGCCTCCCGAACTCGTTCCCCCAGGGGCACTCGCTTTCGCCTCTCCCAGTGTTATAAAGGCCCCCCCATCTTCTTCGGAAGTGACGAGTTCAAGAAGAGACAACAAATGAACAACACGCCTGAAACGGAGCAACAGCAGAATTTGGTGTCCTCTTCCGGCAAGCACTCTCCTCACTTACACACTGCTTCCCATATTCATATTCCTTCTCAGTCACCCTCTCCTTCCCACCTACACCTCCCACCTGACACACACTCTCCCCAGACGCACTCCTCCGAAATACACCCTCGCACCGGCTCACACTCTTTTGCACACATAGACTCCCATTCCCACCTACACCTTCCTCCTGACTTACAATCTCGCCATACACATCCTCACATTCACACACACTCTCCTTCTCACACGCACTCTCCTTCCCACCTTCATCTTCCTTCCGGTGTAGATCCCCCTCCTTCTTTTGGTGTGCACACTCCTCTTAGCACACACTCTCCTTCTCACACGCACTCTCATCCCCGCACGCACAGTCTTCCCCACACACACTCTCATACCCGTGTCCCACAGCATAATCATCAACGGCACATTCACCAAACACGCCCTTCTTCAAACACATACTCGTCTCATTTACACCTTCCACACACTAACCGACCTCGCACACACTCTCACCACCATGACGAACACACTCACATTCCTCCCGGCCCACCCACCCCTATTTCAACGGACGCACATCTAGCTCTGTTACGCCTGCACGGGTAAACTCATCGCAGTCAGGTGGGAAGAAGTGCGTTTTGATTCCATACCATGAACCCAGTGTGTGTATGTCCACAGAGTCACAAGTACATCCATTTTTCTTTAACTTGACCTAAAATTGCCATCTCTCCATCTTGAAGGGTTAGTTGTAACACTGGATTAACACTAGAGTGGGATGATAGTCACGAAACAGAGCCATGGTAAGTATGTACAGCCATAGCATTGTCTCTTTCTGCCACTGAGCTACGTGACATTAAGAGACGAAAATCTAGGCCAGTTTAAAGTGAAAGGAGCATAGCCACTTTTGCCTGGCATCATGTAAACGAGCTAAAAGGGGTCCATTTAGTCCTTACTTCGGTCCCAGCATCACCAGGTATGAAGAAGGACCTGACACGGTGGCCATGTTAATTCCTTTACCCCTGAATGAAGTGATTAGAACCAGACAAGGAAATTGAAAAAAGAGGGGTCTGTTTAGCCAGGAGAACTTCAGCCCCAGCATTACCAGCATGAGCAGCAGAAGCCTGAGACAGTGACCGTGTGTATTATATTACCTTCGAACAGAGTGATAAGAACCAGGCAAAAAACTGTAATGTCCTTAGTCTGGAAAGGTGATCGGAGAGCCATTGGACCTTATAAACCGCATTAGTTTAACACAGGCCTAGTTGCTGCAGAATTTATAATTATTGTGCTGTCGGATAGAAATGCTCTGTCGAGAAGAGGGACGCTCGAACTAGGACATTTTTTCGGTTGTTCTGTTGACTGATCATGGACTGGTGGAAACAAACATTGCTAAGAGACTAAACTGACTGAAGGATCAAACCCGGTGTCTTCTAGTTGCATGCTGGACGTGATAACCAATGCACCACCGCCTCCCCGAAGGACTGGAGGTATGGATGAGGTGGATGCAAGGGGGTGGAGGGATACAGGAGGGAAGGTGTTGGGGTCACAGCCAAGGGGGGTAAAGCCCTTGACTCTTGGCCTCTCACACCTCGGAATTTGGCAGTGATGGTTGAGATCCTAACTAGACAGGAACTATACGCTGTTTACACCAGCTTTGCCTAAATTTTCCACCTCTCATCTTGAATCCTGAGTTATAATAATAGATTAAAATACGGTGCTAGTCACGAAGAAATATACTGAAAACGAAGCTGAGTTGTTCAGTTGCCTTTTTCTGCCGCTGAGCTACGTAAAATAGGCTGCAAAAGGACGAAAATCTAGGCCAAGTTAGTGTAATAGGACTATAGTGTGAGCAGTTATTTAGCTTTACAGAGAAATACAGCTGCATTCATACCTAAAAGCGGGGATACACATCTTCTCTTAGCGTCCGCTGCTGGTGAGATACGGAGCTGCTTCACTCGCTGCTTCATTCATTTATCATCAGTACACCAGGCAATAGGAGAAAAAGTAACACGTATTACTAGCAATGGACACTACAGTAGACAAAATGGGTAATGTGTCTCCTCATTTATGAACGCCAGTGTGCTCCTCCACCTTTTGTATAACTGTTGAAGCCATTAAGATGTTATACAGGATGCAAGTAGTGTGTTTCGCGACTGTTCAAGAAGTGGACCATTTTGTATATACTCAACATGTTCATCATTTAAAGACTTGTTGTTACTGCAATAAATAATACCTTTTTTAATATGTTTGTCTTTCTTTATACCCGCCAGGCACAGGTATGAAAATGTGATTATCTGTGAAATGTAAAGCTAAAAAAATCCGCCAAAAATTCAACTCTTCTCCTCAACTTGTTTTTATCCTCACTCTCATCCAAGCATAGTCTGGCCTTAGGTGGAGGTAGAGGTAGTGGTGGTAGAAGCGGTAGCAGTGGTATTAGTAGTAGTAGTGGTAGTGGTGGTGGTGGTAGGAGGGCCAGTATCAGTAGTATAAGTAGAAGTAGATGAAGGAGGAGGGGACTTCAGTATCCTCTTGTGAATAATTGATGCCAGCTATGTCGATAGGAAGGCGACATAATTAACATACAAGAGAATATCAAGGAATAATAAGCAAAATAAATCGCTCGGGAAGTGGTGCTAGGGAAAAAATATAAAACTCACTGGCACAGCATATTTTTCCCTAAGCTGGTATTCTCATCGGGTTAGAAAGTTTCCTAGCACCTCTTCTTTAGCGATTCATTTTTGGATATGGGTGGGTAATATCCTTTGTACATTATTTATGCAGAGTACGGCGATATTGGAAGGATTTGCATAGCACTCGAAGATCAGTAAAGCAGACATTAAGTTTCCCCGTCTTCCACACAACCGCCAGTGTTACATCCAGGTCCCTTACTGTATACTGCAGGGCTATGAAGGACGAGGGAGGGAAAAACAGCCTTGGTCCGCCAGTCTGATCAGCGTGTGTACTCTGGGTAAGCCACAGGTGTCGGGAGGAGGAACACTGAGGTCACTCTCTTATCGACCGAGGGGTTACCTAGGCGACGAACCCGTGGGGCGGGAGTGGGGAGGGGAAAGGGAGGGGGAGGGGGGAGGGAAAGGGTAAGGGGAGGGAGAGTTAGGGGGGGAAGGAGAGGTAAGGGGACAGGGGATGGAAGGGGTAGGTTAGGGGGTCAGGGGAGGTTAGGGAGGTGGTAGGGGGAGGGGAGAGGGAGGGGGTTGGGGGGGGGGAGGGAAAACCTACACCTGGCCCTGTATTTATAAACACTCCTAAGCTTAAGTTTGTATATAAGACTTAATTCATACATTTCCCTTCACTCATACAACTCTCATACATTATACAATTACAGTGAACATTTTAAAGTGAAATAAGACACATAAAAACGATGAAGTAAAACAGTAAATTAAAGACGTGTTCATCTTGCAAATTAGCTAAGAGTCTTGATAAATACGGGCCCTGCTACTAGACTTACCGCCCTTCTTAAACTCTCCCTAAGATGATGGTGATTAGAGTATGGCGTCTTGGTGCTATCTTATTTTTATGCAGGTGTTCACGTGATCTTCTGTAATTAAACACAGTAAGAACACAATCCCCTTCATCAAGAGAGAGAGAGAGAGAGAGAATCAGGTCCTCCTATAAGCTTCAGTTTTCCCTTTCTTGCCTTTTCTCAGTCTTTAAGGTTCACAGCATCTTCCAGAAATCTTGCCTACTAATCCTACAGCCACTTACAAGGATACTTTATCTTCTTCCCCCAACTACAAGAGGACAGCGAGGTGTAATAAGGAAAATAAATCGATTAGGAAGAGGCGTCATGGAGCTCCTTTAACCGATGACAATAGGAGTTAGTGTCTTCCTTCAAAGTAGCTCCTGTTACTGGCTATACGTGTGTGACAAATAAACACACACACACACACACACACACACACACACACACACACACACACAAACGAATCTTCCATAATCAGGAAAATTCTCTTATAATATTTCAGCTAACGCCAGACGATTTCATTCAGTTGAGAAGGAATCACAAGAGCCTGGGTGTGCTAAGCTGTCACAGATAATACTATAACGCACGCACAGAGCTCATACCTCCTCCAATGCCGGATCCTGATTCGGATCCTCCCCAAAATGTAATCAATTCTTTCATAGCCCATGGCCCACCCTCCACAAAATTCCATCGAAATTCATTGAGAACTTTTGGAGATATCGTGTGGACAAACAGACACACATAGGCGAGTACATAACTTCCTCCAGCTTCGTTGGCGGAGGTAATAAATCGCTAAACCAGATATGTCACGAAAGGTTCAAATCCACTTAGAGTACCGTCAAGTGGCCTTCATTGAGAGACACTAAACAAAGTGGTCTGCAAGAGGAAAGTCGGTGTAAAATAAGTACTAAATCGCTCAGGAGAAGGTTTTACGAAGCCCCCAGAGCCACAGTGTGAACGCCCCAGTGACCTATATAGAGCAGGGGTGAACACAGTGCTCTATAAAACACTAGTGACCCCGGAGTGACTCGAACACCCAGCCTTCTGATCTGGAGTCAGACGCGCTACCATTGCGCCACGGGGCCGTCTGTGGGGAGGTCTAGGGTTTAATTAATACCTGACCCCACCACACACCTGACCCCGACCACACACCTGACCTCACCTCACACTTGAACCCAACCACACACTTGACCCAATCCACACACCTGACCTCAACCACACACCTGACCCAATCCACAAACCTGACCTCAACCACACACACACACACACACCTGACCCCCACCACACACCTGACCCCAACCACACACCTGACCCATTCCACACACCTGACCTCAACCACACACCTGACCCCAACCACACACCTTACCCCAACCACACACCTGACAGCATTCAGGTGTGTGATAAGTGACATGTACTTCGTGGGAGGAATTCACACAGAAACTTACAATCTATCCCTTGTGTTATAACTTAGGTCTTGCATTGCAGAAAGAGAAGGGGAATGGTTAATTAATACCTGAACCATCCACACACCTGACGTCATTCACCAGTGTGCTACTCTCTCTCTCTTTCTCTCTCTATCTCTATCTATCTATCTATCTTTCTCTTCTTTCTTTTTACAGTGGTCAAGAAACAGGAGATATATACTCATCCCATTTCACTCGCTCCTCGAAATAAAAATAATAATAATAATAATAATAATAATAATAATAATTTACGATATGGAAAAAATCGTTAATAAATCCCCTTTGTGACTACCCCTCTTTCTCCCACCAAGTAGTCCCATCCTCACCCAAACACCTCTTCCTTAGCGATTTATTTTTGTATAGGACAGGTTAATATCCCTCTGGACGTCATTTATGCAGAGTATGGCGATATTGGAAGGATTTATGTAATACAGAAGAGGAAAGGAAGGTGGAAGAAGCAAAATAAATCGCTTAGGTAAAGGTGTTAGGGAATTATAAACAAGAACAAGCTACCTCCCGCTGCCGCTGGTTATATATACCGCCTTCGTCATATCTTCACACATATCATATTGCTACAGGAAATACACAGCATACTCTGATATATGCCACAGGATTTCACTAAGTTTTTGAAGTGAATTTTGTGATAAAGGAATCGCGGTTCACTTTGGTATGAGCCCCAAGATTTATTTAAAATTGTTGAGGCAAATTTATGAGATCCAGTCACTGCCTTTCATATTGGTTACAAAAACAAAATTGTGATCGATGTTTGTGTGTGTGTGTGTGTGTGTGTGTGTGTGTTTTGTCAACCTGGGTACACAAACACACTCACGTGAGATCAACTCCCTTTCGTTAAATTTGATTCGCTTTCCAGTGATGGACATGTAAAGGAGAATGCATAAATTTTCCCATGATCTCGTTCCTCACATAAAAGCATATCTTGGTTTACGAGAGGAAAATTGTCGAAGAATGAACAAGGAAAGAAGAGTGCAGGTTATCGAAGAATGAACACGGAAGGAGGAGTGCAGGTTATCGAAGAATGAACACTGAAAGTAGAGTGCAGGTTATCGAAGAATGAACACAGAAAGAAGAGGACAAGTTTCCCAGTGTCTATTCCCTCCTACAAAAATAGTTGTAAATTAAGACAAGGAATATATCTTAAATATGTTTGAGTATACCATCTCTGGGTAACAAGTCTGTGCGAAGTAATACTCATCTCAATTCAGTATTAACCCGAATTTACAGCCAAATTATTAAGGACTAAATATCAGATCTCTTTAAATTATTGCTACTTTTTATTAACGGCTGTGCAGACAAAAATGTGTGAGATCTAAGATTCCGTCAGTTTTTTAAAAGTTAGGTTAGACTCATTCTGTTTTTGTTTTTTCCCCTGGCTACAGAAACAGAGGCGTGGACGAGATGTGAAAATTTATGTGGCGTGGGTGAGGCAGGAAAGATAAAACTGAAAATGGGTTATCGGACTGAAGAGATAGAAAATTAATCAGATTCATTAATTCTCCTTCATTTTGGCTAAATAAAGCACAATGTATAGTCCGCCTGTGTGATTGTCTCTCAATCAGACTACAGAGGCAAGAGTGTGTAGATAGGGTGTGTTTCTGATTCAGACTACAGAGGCAAGAGTGTGTAAACAGGGTGTGTAAGTCTCTCTCATGCAGGCTACAGAAGCTGGGGTGTGTAGATAGAGTGTGCAAATCTCTCTCTTTCGGACTAAATAAAAGGAAAGTGTTTAGATAGGCTTTGTAAACTTGAACAAGCCTGGGTGAAAGAAGCAGCTGTGTCGCGGCGTGTGGGTGGGTCCCCGTGAGACGAAAATAAGTCTGTGCGGTGGTGGTGGCAGCTGCGGTAGGGGTCTTGTCACTGCCTATACACACAAACACACACCCCAGTGCCCCGCCCGACGCCACCACGCACTCAACGCACTCACACGCAGGTTAGTCCCTCAGGCAAAAATGAGTGCAAGTGGGAGGCAAGCTACAACTAAGCGAAAAAAGTGCTAAGGCCAACCTGGACAGAACGCACTCAACGCACGCACACGCAAGTTAGTTTCAAAGGCAAAGATGAGTGTAAAATTAATGCAAATGGATGGCAAGGTGGAGCTAGGATAAAACAATGCTCAATCCTACCTGAATAGAAAGTTGCTAAAAAGAGAATTTTGTGAACGGGGAGAAATGGGAGAAATGTGTGAAGGAAAGTGGAAGGAAAGAAGATCAGCAGTTCCGTGAGCATTCTTCAGCAGTGCTCCTTAATGCATCACTTCCTGGGGTGGGAAACGTCAATTTTGGAGGTGGGAAACATGCCGGCTGGTTAAGCTGCAAATCTGTCTTCATAAACGGCTGTATTTTTGGCATTCTGTGGCGCTGCTGTGTGGTACTTCTTTGCTCCTGTGCTTTCTCGACTGTATCGTGGATTTTGCTGTGAAAATTGCGAAATGTTCAATATATAAAACTAATTTCTGACAAGACGTGGGAGATGATATTTTGAAAACAGAGGAAATCGAAGAGGAGTGATCAGCAAAAAATGAATGACTATTACCTTTTTTTTTTTTTTTTTTTTTACGCATGACCCATCTACTTCAGTGAGAACATTGATTATTTTACTACCCTTTCAGAATTTAAAGATTGTTGAAGACCAGCTGCACCTTTATACAAAAACCATTTAACAAGGAAGTTATGGTTTATTTTACAAAGGAAAAATTAAAAGCCATAATTACCTCAGCATTCAGAACAGAACCTCGTTGGCCTAGGAGATACCGTGACACCTCTTCCTCAGCTGTTTGTTTTCCCTAATACAACTTCACACCCTCCTCTGTGCTGTTAAACTATGCTGATACTGAAAAAGATACGGATAACAGATAATACTGAGGTGTAATAGAAAAAATAATGAACAAGAGGAGAATTGCGAAATAGTCTCCCATGCCAACACGAAAATACGACATTGAGTAAGAACCTGACGTAACGAAACTCCTTCACTACGACGATTTGTGTTACTTCTATCTATTCATTTACTTACCAGTTATTATTATTAATATTAGTAGTAGTAGTAGTGCTGTTATTGCTTCTTCCAAAGTTTTTCTCAACTTCGCGAAGATTTGTCAAACAGGAGGGATTTCATATTTCATTCATTTACCCCTTCAGTGTCAAGGGCTCTCCTAGGTTCAGCGAAATAAACTCAGCAGCAAGAAACAAATAAATAAATTAATAAAATCAACAAAATAAGAAAATCACCTTCCTGAAGGAGTTAAAAGGAATCTGATGCAAAATTGTTTAAAAATGATACGCGAGGGAAGCCATGGTGGACTGAACGTCCTCCTGCAGGCTGGAATAACTCGAGGTTGATTCTTGTGCTGGTCTGACTGGTGGACTAAGCTTATTTTCATCTTGTCCTTTTCTTTATTCAACAAAACAACCGGGAACCTGGATGTAAACCAATTTTTACGGGCTGTGTTGCATGGGAAAACTGATTATGTCTGCCTTATAGCGCATTTCTTGTTTCAGACTTTTTATAGACCGATCCAGCCTGGTCGGATCAGGTCGCACTGCATTTCTGACGAGACACTTTGATAAAGGCTGGACTGGACTGGCTTCAAACTGTCTCGACTTCAGCACACGCCCTGAACTACAAGGAGAGCCAGGGGAATCCTTTGGTCAGGGGTATATTTGGCCAGGGGTATCCTTTGGCCAGGGTTAGACAGTTGATAAGCGCAAAGATGGAGGACATAATTAAATGAATATTTCTAAAAACACAAATTGGCACAACTGATGGACAGTAATGACGAGGAAAGGCGGCATACGAGTAATGTAGTATACTGAACCTACCTCAATGCACCCTATTGAGGAAAATAAGGCAGGATGATGATAATGATGACAGTATTGTTATTATTATTATTATTATCATCATCATCATTATTCTTTCCTGCAGAAGCGTCACCACAACCATCACCACCACCTCTGACCCAAGCAAGCCAAGGGCACGGGAAGGATGCAGCACACGACGGTGGGGTGGAATGCAGGAGCCCAGAGACCTACAGTGGTACAGCCAGCGGTATACACGAGAAGGGCGGGGGGCGAGGCTGGGTTTAAGTGCTGTGGCTGCGTCTGCTGTACCTGCATCAACATCACGTTCTTCAGGTCCAGGCCCGGATGGCTGAAAATTATTGAAGTGGTGAGGAACTACGCAGAGATGGAGAGGGGAAGGGAGAGGGGGAATGAAGGGAGATGGAGGGGAAGACCAAGGATGAGGAGGGATGGACGGGAGAGATTATATGAGTGAGGGTGGTGTGATTTTTAGGGAGGGTGACCAAATGGTAGAGGACAGGGAGACATGGAAGTGATTTGTTTGTAGCCACCTGTTATGGGAATATGGCGTCAGAGAGAGAGAGAGAGAGAGAGAGTCAGTCCGTACATTGTGCCCTGTCCCGGGTGCCTTCATGTGATGGCACCGATATAACAGGGTGGTGGAGCTACCCGGTTATACTTCTGTCTTCCTCCTCCTCAGATACTCTCCGCCATCTGCCTAACCCTGACGCTGAATTACGGTCTAGGCTACAGTTCCACCATCGGACGTCCCTTCACCTTCTTCCTGGTCACCGTCTGCGCCTGCATCCTCGTCGTCTGCCTTCTCACCTTCTGCTACATCATCTCATCCAACTCCTTTAGCCTCATCCGATCTTCCGTTTTGGTACGTCTCCAAGGGACGTTTTGACAGCTTCTCCACATAGTAGTTCAGTGATAATCTCTTTCTCTCTTGCACAAGGCCATTTGGGGGTCTGGTGGAAGGCTGCTAGGAGACTATAGAAGGATACAGGGTGGCCAGGGGGAAAGGAGTAGGATGTGGAAGTGAATCTTGTAGGACAGAATCATAAAGTAGATGCTGAGGGGCATTACACGAGATTCCGTAGGTAAAGAAATGACAAAGAAAGACCTGATGACCTGACCCAGCAGAGGAACGTGGGTAGAATAGATTAATATTAGATGAACTTTTGTCCCCAACTCACCCTCTTTCTCGACGCAGGCCTCTAATTCCTCTCTGGCTCATATTTCAGGAGACAGTCTTTAACACCCTGGCTTGCTTGCTGTACCTCGCCTCGTCAGCTCAACTCTCGTGGGCAGTACAAACGTGGCTCTTTCCATATTATGCTACCATCCCTTATTACTCCGTCTATCCGGCCATGAGCGCTGCATATGTGAGTTCTGGCTTAGATATTTAGTGCTGCATAAGTGGGTTCTGCCTTAAATGTTGAGAATTGTGCAAGTTCTGCCTTAGATGTTGGCTGCTGCATATGTGAGAACCTTATGATATGTTGAGTGAGTCATTTGAAAGTGCTGAATTATTATGTACTCCTAAGTTCAGCATCAGACATTGAATGCTGCATGTGTGTGTCCTGCATTAGACACTAAGTGTTGCATGTGATTTCTTTGTTAGATGCTGAGTGCAGGATGTGTGGATTTCTCATCAGATGCTGAGTGCTGGATGTGTGGGTTTCTCATTAGATGCTGAGTACTGGATGTGTGGGTTTCTCATTAGATGTTGAGGGCTGAATATGCGAGTTTTATATTAGACACGGAATGCTAGATATGTAAGGTCTGCATTACACATCCGGAACTGGATATGTAAGTTCTTCAAAAGACACTAAGTGCTGGATGTGTGAGTTGTGTTTTAGATGTTGAGTGCCGGATATGTGAGTTGTGTTTTAGATGCTGAGTGCTGGATATGTAACTTCTTCAATAGACGTTATGTGCTGCATAATATGTGAGCTCTGCATTACATGATGAGTGTAAGTTTTGCCTTAGATGTTGGATTCTGCATACAAAAATGCTGCCTTAGATGCTGAGTGCTGGATTTGTGTATTCTGGATTAGGGATTGACTGCTGAGTATATGACTTTCATTAACTTAGATGTTACACTTCAAAACATGTCAAAATAATTATAGTCTGTCCATTTTAACTTGGCCTGAAATTGCCAACACATCGTAAATGTGTTGTACCATGAAAGTAAAATTAGAATATCATGCTAGTTACAATGAAGTGCTAAGGAAAGGATGCAGAGAGAGTGTTATATCATTCTACCTGTGAGTTACATGTGCATTTTTCACAGATGATTATCATGAAAGCCTAGATCATGTATGAGGAAAAGAGGTAGTACTTAGACTGGATGTGGTATACATACGCAGAATTTACCCAAGAGTGGGTTCTGGGGAGCTGTTTCTGATAATGCACAAGAGCTAGTCACCATTATCCTTAACCGGTTTTCCATGATCAAGAGTCAAGAGCCCACTTTACTGCATTTCATAACTTTAAACATTAATAACCAACTTCTGGCTCTTTTCCAGGTGCTCGGCCTTGTGTTGGGGGTTCTTCATGGGATTGATGCCTACATGGCCTATAGGTTTCTCAAAGGCCGGCCCTTCTGAGGTACACAGAGCCTACAGCTGTTGTGGAAGGATCAGCTATAGTCACTGTGCTTTCCTCCAAAAGAACAAATCATGAATCATGCTCAATAAGTTTTGTTCTCCTCTGTCAAGGCTTTCAGAGAAAGCATATACTGTATATAGATCCAGCAGTGTGGAGAGCTGCCATTAGGTGACCAAGGCGGATGTATGCAAGCATGTCAGAACTTTTATACATGATACGAAACAACACGATCTTCAAATGAACTTCTACATTAGGTGACCAAGGTGGGTGTGTGCAAGAATGTTGCTTTTATAAATGGTACAGTATGACATGATCTTCAAATCTGCAAGAAGACTACAGTGTCAATCATTTTCAGCATCTTTGCAGATGCTGGTATTGTATATGGATCTGCGCAACAGTACTAACAGATTCCTGAAAACTGTTTTCATAGTAAATACTGTACTGTCACTGTAACCAAGACATCTTGGAAAAAAAAAATCTCGGTTGTGTTAACTGATTTACCAAGAACCTGTGCTACACTTGCATTGCCTGAAAGAATGATTACTGACCCCTTTCAGAAACAAACCTAAACGATCCAGAAATTATTGCTTATGTGTTCTTAAAGGTTGCTGCACTGCCTGGACCTAAAAGAATATCTCCATATAATGTAGAGATGACTTACACAGGTTGTCCTCATTGTTTCCTTTTTTGTTTTAATTTTTTATGAAGTCCACCGCAAATTACAATATGATTGCCCAGTAAAGTTCCTTTGTAACCTATGATGCTAATTAGGCAAATTTCTCCAGTACACAGCACTGGATGAATGAAAGAGGACTGCCTGTGTTGCAAACCTACTTAATATGTTGTTTTGTACCAGTACTGTAAGCAAATAAGGCTTAATAAATTATTTTCAAAGAATAATTGTAATGAGCTCTTCTTTCATCACTGAAATAGTATACATAAAAGTACAGGTGTTTTAGAAAAACCACCGAGTTATATTGAGATTGAAGGTGTTGTTGGCAGAGACAGACCTTATGTGGCATGAAAGATGTTACAGTATGTAGTATGGAAGAGGATGGAGGTGTATACTAGTGAGAGAGAAGGAAGTGTGTGCGAGTGAGAGAGGTACGGTATGTGAAGATAAAGTAGCCTGGAGACGGTTCTGTCACAGCCATCCCATCTGGGGATTCATGGGTGGGAGCAAGGTATCGGAGATATGACGGTGGTGGTGGTGGTCGTGATGATGAAAAACTGAGTACGGTTGGTTGGCCTTATCTGTGCCCAGCTGACAGTGGTGCCAAATCAAATGGCACTTAAATACTGCTTACTGTACAAGAACTCTAAAACCTTTACAAATGATGCACAATCTCCAAAATATCATTAAATTGTAAGAAGTATTAACAATGATCACTATAACATGACTCAACAATGCCACCTTCAACCAGAGGATGTCACATGTTTCATGCTCCAACTTATTTTTATTTTTATTTTTTTCAATCTTAGAAAGAGTCCCTACTAGTAAAGGAGTTGATGAAGGCTCTATCCAACCCTTCTGCTTCAAAAATTTTTTCCTACACTGAATAAAGTAAAATCACCAAGCAATAGCATGAACTAAATGAAAAATACATACTCTGATACTCTAGATTTAAATCAAAATCATCAATGTATCAAGTGACAAAGGTATAGAAGCAAGAAACAGGAATACTCAGAATATTTTATTACAGTAGTGAAACAAATTTTGGAAGATCAACTACTGTGAATATTTTTGAACACTCAGCACAACCCATGGTAGCATTAAGTCACTATCATTTCCACCAAACACAGTAGAGTGGTCCATATACTGTACTGTATTTCTCTTGCCACTAGGTGAAGAATTCTCATAAGCCATGGAGATGGCTCAGCTAACTATATTAATATATACAATAAGACCTGAAATAGCATTTCCATAAGTCAGAAACGACCTGAAGTTAGATGCAATTTTGGTTTGTTTGTACTGTGTTTTCTTGTCATTTTTTTTTTATCTGCAATGAATGTAACCACTCTATCAGCAAATATAAATATCTTCCCAAAACAGCTGCCTAAGAGGAGTTTATGGGCTTTTATCAACAGATTTTTCTATAACAAAAGAGGTTCTACTTCCCTGTTGGGATGGGGGGTCACAAATAAAAGAGATTTCCATATAAATTGGATACACCTAAGCCCCAATTAGTCTGAATTAAGGTGGCCTTACTGTGCAGTACTGTATAGTCTGTTCTATATTTTCATCTGTTTCCATTATCCCCATATATATATATATATATATATATATATATATATATATATATATAT
>JAGKTI010023607.1:0-14734 GCA_018397915.1 Birgus latro
TTATTTTGTATAAGAATAGGACACAGGGCTCATTTCAATGGATGAAAACAGTGGAAAAATCCGGGGAAGAGGCTTAGCAGACGACACGAGAGGGTAATTGAGGGAAGGTAGGGAGGGGAGTCTAGAATGGGGAAAAATGGCTAAATTCTCAACAATGGATGGGAGTACTGATGACATTAGCAGCTCTGACGATTGTTGGACATTGGCAGTGCTGATGGATGATACAAGTCTCCACCTGAAAGCCCGGGAGAATTAAAAATAACACAGAGTCACTCAAGTGACGCCCCACGGTATGATCCATTGCATCCGACCGTCACGAAAGTGACGGCCCACGGTTAAGGGGTTAACCACTGGGGGACCTGGCCAAGAGTGACTCCAGAACAATAGAAGCTACCAGGCCCCCCAGTGCCCACTTGACCCTAGACAATGCATGACCAGCTGATTGACCTGGTCAGGCCCAACCAGGTCACCTGTCTACCCAGAATAAGGGACCAAAGAGGTGTATTGCTAGCTGCAGTTCACATCGTGCAGCATCACTCAACCCCCAGACTCTTGCATCACAGCATTATAGGACGTCATGGACGGCAAACATGTGGGGAGGCAACAGTCCCGCACTAGATTGCAAATGGGCAGGGACTAACATCACCAGCAGACCTCCTCCAACAGTGATGTAGGAGGTGCTTGGTCCACAAGGCCAACAGATGTCAAACAACCCTACAAAGGTAGGCATGCCTCCAGAGTAGGTGGCCCTGCCAGCCTTGCTTCAAGCCCTACCACTGCATCAAGGTGACCCCCCTCAGCGGGGTTTGACCCAAGCAAAGACGAGCAATGACAGTCTGCCATCAACGATTGGGATGAGTGGAAAAAGGCCAAGGAAGAACAGAAGGGTTAACGAGATGAACCTTGTTGGTGACCTGCGAGTCCCAGGAAGTTTGCCATAGGTCACAAAAGAGGCGAGTACGAATAGTAAAGCAATCAAGAACCCGAATGGGTCGAGGAGATGTGAAAGACCGAACAGCAGAACGAATAAGTGAGTCGACACGTTCAGTACCGGCAATGCCAACATGACCAGGGACCCAGCAAAAATGAATTGACCTCTTGCACACAGAAAAACGGAAGAGCGAATTCTGACTTTGGCTGACAAGGGGATGAGAGTAAGAAGAGGCCCGTAGAAAAGACGGCAGTCTGTGAAAGTTGGCGAAGATAACAAAAGAGGAGGAAAAGGAACGAAATATAGCCTTCAGAGTGAAAAGAATAGCATAATATTCCGCTGTGAGAACACCTGCAACAGAAAGAAGAGAGCTGGAAAAAGAAGACCCCAGCAAAACCAACACCGTGAAGGGATTTTGAACTTTCGGTAAAAATGGGAGTCGCAGAAGAGTAAGAAGACATGCGTTCAAGAGAAAGAGAGTGGAGTGCAACGGGAGAAAAAAAGAGAGGGAGAACAAAGGAGAAAAGAACAACAGACTACTCGAAGAGGTAAAAGCCAAGGGGGGAAAGAAACTGGACGAAAGGGAGGAATGGGTGGAAAGGTGAAACTAATAGACTGAAGAAGAGCAGGGACATGGAGAGAGAAAGGAAGATGAGAAGCTGATTGAAAAGAATGACAGAGAGAGAGAGGAGGGCACAGCAATTTGTTGAAAGGAAACTGACGCAGACGTGCACAAGATTTAACCCGCCTAGTCCTGACAGATTTTTTAAACAACACACACTCAGAACCCAACCGATTTTCAACTTGTCTTTTTTTTGGCTCAAACCTCCGCTTTTGGTGAGAAATATCGAAAATTCATAGAGAAACAACCCTCTTGAGCTTAAGAATGTTGATATGTGACAGTCAGCCTTGCCTTTCGTTCTCTGTCAGGGTACGTGGCTTCAAAGAAAACAAACTATGGGAGGGTTAACTAACTCAAGCCACTTTAAATTACGCTTTTTTTTTTTAATGCATTTATGGACACTTCTGTGTGTTTCTTTCTCTAGCTTCTTTGTTCCTTTGTCCTCCACATCAGGAATCACTTTCACCATGAATTTCATCATTGGAGAAACCGTGGGGCAACATGTCTTTACTGGCCGGGTTACTGCTAACAGGTGAACTGCCGGGTGTGGGGGGAGGGGGGGTCAGGTGGGGTCAGGCAGTATCCCTGCTCGACAGCAGGTAGAGGAAGGTCTCCCACATATGCTCACCAAAATTCACCCGCGAATCTTGAAAAATGTGCAAACGACGGGCCTTGCAATTGACTGACGTACGATGCACATAGGTAGGTCTGAGTGTGAAAAAGAGTGGTGACGTGCATCGTACGTCAAGAGGACTGGGCGGGTTAACTGTAAGGAGAGAACCGCGAGAGAAGTGTGGGGAGACGCCCGATTCAAAATAGAGGCTCGCGGCTGGGGTTGACCGAAAGACACGTATGGATAAACACAGACCAGCATGATGAAGGGAATCAAGTTTTGAAAGAGTACGGGCAAAGGCAGAAGAATAGACTTGACATCCATAATCGAGTTTAGAAAGAATAAGGACAGAGTGGAGATGAAGAAGCGTGGTGCGATCAGCACTCCACGCAAGATGAAACAGAGTTTGTAATAAGAGAAGGAAATGAATAGTGGAAGAACGAAGGGAAGGAACATGTGCATTCCAATTTAACCGAGAGTCAGAGACAGGACCAAGAAAAATTGCCAAAGGCCAATAAGGGAGAGGGGTGTCATACACGTAAAGAAGCGGTTGAGGTATAGTATGGGAACAGATAAACGACATTGCATAAGACTTGGAGGTAGAGAAGCAAAAACAACGAGTGGTGACCCAAATTGAGGCTGCTGTAATGGCAGACTGAGTAATGGATTGGAGATGGGGAAGATCTGAATCCGCAGCATATATAGCAAAATCATGAAGACACAGAGAGGTGGAAACAGACGGGGACAAAGAAAAGACAATATCCTTAATTGCAGTAAGAAAAAGAGTAGAACTGAGGACACAGCCCTGGGGGACGCCTTCTTCCTGGGAGAAGGCATGTGAAAGATGGGTACCAAGACTGACATGGAAGGTACGGAGGAAAATGAAATTTTGAAGAAAAACACCAATGTTATCATGAAGACCAAGGGAACGAAGACAATGCAAAGTATGATAGTGCCACATAGTATCCAAAGCCTTTTCCAATTTAAAAAAAAATAGAGCAATGACAGGCCGGCGAAGAGAAAAAGCAGAATGGATAAAATACTCCAAACGAAAGAGAGGATCTAAACTGCTACGAGCTTTTCGATGTCTGAACTGTAATGGACAAAAAGGAGACAGCGGGATTCAAGGTGCCACATAAGTTGACAACTGACCATACGTTCAAGCAGTTTGCATGAACAACTGGTCAGAGCAATGGGACGGTAGTATTGAGGAAAACGACCTGTTTTACCAGGTTTAAGAAATGGTAGAATGACTGCCACACGCCAAGCAGGAGGAAACAAACCCTTAGACCAAATCCTGTTGAAAAGGGCCAAAAGAAATGACACGGCACTGGAAGAGAGATGTTTCAACATACTATACTGAATACCATCAAGACCTTCATTGGAATCTTTACACATCCAAAGAGCGGACGACAATTCACGGAGAGAGAAGGGAGCATTAATAACTCCCTCAGCTCCTGGCCTTTGGTTCCTTCTTCCTTGCATAAAAAAAAAGATAAAGTAAAAGAAATCAGGACATATTTTGAAAGAGATTTAATACGGTGAGTATCTAGAGAAATGTGGGACCATGTACTTACAAGATTAAAATAACTACCTAAAGCTTCAGCAACCAAGGACGCTTCAGTACAGAACGAGCATCTAAGGAAAGAACAGGGGCTTGAGGTGGGATATGTTTACCAGAGATTCTACAGATATGAGATCAAAGTGTTGCAACGGGAGTGTCCACCGAAATGCAAAGGACGTCCAGCTGTGGTGTTTGGCTTGATGGACATCACGGTGGAAGGCCGCATGTGCACGTTGAAATATTAAGAGACTAAGGGTACAGTCTGGTGTAGAACGTCAACGACAGAGGCTTTTCCAGGGAGCACGTTTAATGCGGAGGACACGCATCCAGGAGCCCACGACGGCACAGTTTTAGCTGTAGGAGGTCTGGTATTTCTAGGGATAGCAATTAGTGCATCTCCTAAAAGCAAGACTAAGAAGAATGAAAGCAACTCGTGGGGAGAAGAAAAGGAGGAAGGAGGTAAAGAGGGGTTAGCATGAGAGGAAACTAAGCTCTAGTTAGCAGCACGAAACAGCCAACGGGGACGACGAGGAACAAGACAGAAATGTAGATATTATATAGGCATTAGTAGATATCTCATTACACAATGTACAGGATGTAGTGTCTGATGGTAACGTGCACAGTTTCTCACTAGGAATGTCAATTCACAGTAAGTAGTGTCTGATTTCACATGATATCTGTACTCAGTCTGTTGTCCCGGACTATCAAGAATCTTAACATACGATGTTTCTCAAAATATCCTCGTAGTCCAAACAACCAAGAAACTCATGATGTATTCAAACACGTGGAAGCCCACAGGAGATCGATCAGACACTACTACCTTACCAAACATGCTCTCCCACCTGTATATAATGGCGGAGAGGGGCCCTTCACATCAGAAAGGGGGTAGATAATGCCCGACAGCAATGAGGGCAGAGTAAGGAGAAAGGGGAGACTGGCCGTCACGCTATGCTCGTTTGTAAATCACTATCAAGATAACTGTGCAATAAAACTCAGTTACCCAAGAGTGTTGTAACTCACCTCGCTGATAATACGTCTTACGAATTTATTCTGGTTGTGCTAAATAATCCATAATCGATTTCTCTACAAGAACCTACGACCACGCTATCGAGATTGGTGGCAAGCGGTAACTACGAACCCACTGCGCTATCGAGATTGCTGACAGCGGTGAACCACGATACGCTACGTTATCGAGATTGGTGACATCGGTGAACCATGATTCGCTACGCTATCAAGATTGGTGTGCAGCGGTAAGAACGAGCCCATCTACGAAAAACTATGTTAAACTACAATAAATTACGACAATACATCACGCTATCGAGATTGGTGTACAGCGGTAACCACGAATCCACTACGTTCATTTCATCGGTAAACAAAGCCGATTAACGTCTCAACCAAAGAAATAAAACAAACCCTCAGCTGAACGCCCGCAGCCGTCAACAGCAGTGAAGCCAAAAGGCCCGAAAAGGAAAGGCTGTAATGATAGTGCGATAGGGAGACAACTGGACTTGCCATTATCACCAATTATGATTGCAGAAAGTGACTCTTCCTCTGAGGAAAGTGACCTCACCATGCTGAGTGTGGAAATGTACATGACTGATGAAGCGTGACCAGGAGCTCTCCACTGTGCAGCGATCTTTTCCCTTTATACGTTCATATGCCATTTCTGATGATGGAAATGGTTCAGATGATATTGATGATCCTGGAGAAGGGGATTTTGGCACAGTGGAGATGGAAGAGGTAGGGAGTGGAGACAGGGAGGAGGTGGAGGAGGAAGGGATGAAGAAACGCTGCAGGCCCGCAGGCAATGCCTAGCACCAGCGCATGACTCCAGGCCTACTGTGGAAGTTTCCATTTAACCTACTACTACACTAGCCCCTCCCACTCGACCCGTTGCTCGTCCTGCATCTCAACCTGCCTCACCACGTGCCTTGCCATGCCGGCCTGCCTCACTACATGTCTCTCCATGCCGGCCTGCCTCACCACATGCTTCGCCATGCTGGCCTGCCTCACCACGTGTCTTGCCACACTGGCCTGCCTCACTATGTGCCTCGCCACACTGGCCTGCTTCACTACGTGCCTCACTAAGCAGGCCTGCCTCGCAACCTGCCTTGCAACACTGGCCTGCCTCACATTTTGCCTCGCCATGCTGGTCTGCCTCACCACCTGCCTTGCAACACGACCCTGCCTCATCACCACAGCCTAGTACGTCTGGGTATGCAGGTGCAGGTGCATAGCCACCATCATTTCATGGCCGGCAGGCACATGCCCGTTGTCTCATTTCACCATCGCCATCACCACCAGGATCACCGTCACCAGCATCATCACCATCACCACCACCATCACCTGCCTCATGAAGTGAGTATTTGCCTGATTCACCAGGGGCCAGGGCAGGGCACGGAGCAGGCCACGTGCACAGCAGGCAAGGCAGGGACCAAGAGTGGGTAAGTTCACAACATTTACCTGGGAGGAAGCGACGGGGTTTCAGCCCGAAGTACCTGTGCCTGATGACACAAACGCAGGTGTGCAGCCAGAATTCCCTTGTAATCCATCTTGTTCTGCTGTGGAATTCTTCCTTGTTTTTTTCACGACAGCAGTGATGTATTTCATTGTGAAAGAAGTGAATGCATTCAGGGAATTCTGCTGCAATTGGGGTGAAACCTCGCACACAAGAGAGAGTGCGAAAATAAAAGAATGGACAGTGACAAACGTTAGCGAGATGTATGTTTGGCATGCACTGACTATGTTGATGCCTCATATATAAAAGCACAATGTTCATGATTACTGATTAGTGGATGATATTGCTTCAACACCAATGGTCGGTAAGTATATGCCACGGGACAGGTACCTCGACATCCTCAGGTACCTGTCTTTCTCATCCAACATGGACCCACATCCGAATGATAGATTATGGAAAATTCGCTCAATTTTGGAAATGATGAAGAAACTAATTCGATCATATTTTAGGCCATACCAGAAAGTTATCGGCGAGTCGCTTGTCCTATTCAGGAAAAGTCTTGCCTTCATACAATACATACCATCAAAGTGACATCGTTTTGGAGTTAAGTTTTTTGTTTGGTGTGATTGCAAGAGTAGCTTCGTGATAGATTTTATTATGTATACAGCAAGTGATGCGGACTGATAGAAGGACAACCCCCATGGCTTCTCTGGCTCAGTCATGAAGAAGCTCATGGACAGGTACTTTGGTGGCAACAATATCTTGTTAACCAATAATTATTACATGGCGCCAAGTCTTGCAAAGCACCTGCAAATACACAAAACTGGATCGTGTGGCACCGTCCGTACAGAGAGAAAACATTGGCCTTGCTTTCCCAAGGGTATCGTGAAGGGGGAGTGAAGGACCTTGAAATCAGGTAAACACCTTGTTGTTCACTAACACGATAAGCTAAAGGTAAGTGTCCTCTCCACGGTCCATGAAGGTAAGTTGGTAGACACAAGCAAGGTCGATAAAAGAATGAGGCAGCCAGTCTTCAAGCCTGATGCGGTTATCGACTATAACATCAATGTGTGACTCGTCGATAAATCTAATATGCAGATTGGCACCATCGACTGTCTAAGGCAATGTTGTAAGTGATACAAGAAAGCATTCGGACAACTACTTGAAATCTGTGTACTGAATGCCTCCATTTTACAAGGACGTAATACAGACATGCACATCCCACAGACAGTTTGAGAAGGATGTAATTTTCGGCCTCCTGGAGAGATATGGCCAAGTGGTGCCTGCTGTGAAACAGAGGCACATTGTACAGCAACTGCCTGACAGGCTGCAGTGCAGGGACTACCTCAGTAGGCATTACGTAGAAGTGAAGCCTCCTACACCTGCAGGCAAATAAGTCTTCCGACCTTGCTATGTTTGTACAGATTCATCGTGCCGACCACAGCAACGCAGTATGACGAGGTGGTTGTGTGCTGAATGTCAGATGGCACTGTGCCCTACCTATTTCTTTGAGCCTCACTCAAAGACCGAGTGATAGAAGTCTGGGTTGTATGCATAAATTAGTGTTAGTTTAGTACATATGTTGGTTTTTGTGTAATTAGGAAAAAATGGTTTCACTGCTCGTGTATATTAATGTGAATAATGGAAGCAGAAAGTTTGTTTCATGATGAAGTCAGTGCCGTTTTATTTACTGAAAGTTTTCGTGTGTGTACATAATTGTTATGATGAAAAGGTACAAATCACAGGGGAAATAATCTGTTATAATAGTAAATATTTCTGATTATGGACAATACGTGAATAACTACTTTGTTCACAAGATTTTTTTTAGGTTTTATGTAGTAGTAGTAGTAATAGTAGTAGCAGTAGTTGTTGTTGTTGTAGTAGTAGTGGTAGCCGTTATAGCAGTGGTGGTTGCAGTTATAGTAGTAGTTGTAGTAGTAGTAGTAAGAGTTGTAGTAGTGGTAGTTGCAGTAGTAGCAGTAGTTGTAGTATTAGTAGTATTTGTAGTTGTTGTTGCAGTACCCAGACTTCTAGTGGCACAACGGTGCTAGAATCGAGCAACAATGCAAGCCAAACATACATCTCCCTGTGTGTGTGTGTGTGTGTGTGTGTGTGTGTGTCAGGTGTTGGTGGTGGGACGGTGGTGAGGCGAGCAGGCCGCCTACCTCGAGTTTGTTGCTGTGGTTACCAGACTCACAGCAGCAATCAAACCACAATTTTGGAAAATATACACGGGAATAGTGTTTGTGGTGGATTGCGGTTTTCTGGAAGTGTTATTATTGCGAAGGGCTAGTCTAAGCCTTAGTTGTGTCACTGTGCCTCTGCCATGCATACGGACACAGGCAAAATAAAACAAAAATTGTCCCCTTCCCCTCTCACTCACTCTCTCTACACGCACTTCACAGGCAATCTGAGGCAATCAGCTTGAAGTCGAAGGATTGGTGAGTATTATGACAGTTTTTTTTTTATTTTTATTTAAGTATCAGCTGAGATACAAAGGTTTAAAAATAGACGATTTTCTCAGGAATGTCCAGATGGGAGAAGGGTTGGTGGGAATTTATGCCAGACGCGATGGCTTAAGGAACAATGGGCCATTGACGATAGTTCTGTTAATCTGCTGACCCATGTCTCATATTTCAAATACAGTAATGACTAGCCAAGAGTTTAGATGTACCGAAGGCAAATTAGAAGTCTGCTTAACAAACAGGCAGCCTAGGAGCAGAGTGTTTCACCCGGAAGACAAAGAGACGAAGTGCTAGTATTGCTCCCTGTTCATGGACAGCCATTGCAGGCAAGTTTGTCAGGGCTTTTTGTAGTAGAGAAAAGGGTAGGTGATGTTAACTATTAAACAGACCCAAGACTCGAGGACAGGTAGGTTTTGTCATGTCATTGTGCTGAAGGAGTACTATGATTGAGAGGATGTGGGATCCCCTAGTGCTGAATGTGTGGGGTCAGCTGCAAAGACTGTGGATGAGCCAGGCTGCCCCTTGATGCTGAACCAGGCTGCCACGTGGAAAGAGACCCAGGCAGCATGGATAGAGTAATGGATACTCTCTCTCTTTTAACATCTCAGTGACGTGCCCACCTGACTCTCTTTCCTGGGAGGATCCCTCATGTTTTCCAGAACACCCATGGGCTGATGGATGCAACACAGTACGATGTAGATATTGGAGACGCTTGTCATATGAAGCATCCTCCTAACTGTGTGAGTTTACAAACGCAGTCCATCATCCAGCAGGAGCTGACCTACATGTTGCAGCAGGAATTGATTTAGCTATGTCCACAGCGAATGTTGTTCCCTAGCCACCTTAGTTCCATACTCCACATAGTCCTATCGTTTTTGCGTAGATTACTCAGGGGCCAATTGCTTCACAAAGACTAAAAACTGTTCACTATGTAGACTATATCACTGAACTGACAATATAGGCAGCACAAAGTTCATTACAAATTTACCTTTACTTAAGGGATATTGGCAAGTCCCACTTACAGAAAGAGTCCAAGAAACTTCCCGTTTTTGTGAAACGCAGTATGAAAAATGGTCCAGGCACATTCCAAAGACTAATGAACAAACTGATGACTTGTTTATGATCAGTTGTAGATATTATATAGGCATTAGTAGATATCTCATAAACACAAGGTACAGGATGTAGTGTCTGATTTCACATGATATCTGTACACAGTCTGTTGTCCCAGACTATCAAGAATCCTAACATATGATGTTTCTCAAAATATCCTCGTAGTCCAAACAACCAATAAAATCACGATGTATTCAAACACGTGGAAGCCCACAGGAGATCGATTAGACACTACTACCTTATCAAACATCCTCTCCTACCTGTATATAATGGCAGAGAGAAGCCCTTCACATCAGTAAGGGGATAGATAATGCCAGAGAGCACAATTAGGGCAGAGTAAGGAGCAAGGGGAGACTGGCCGTCACGCTCATTTGTAAATCACTATCAAGGTAACTGTACAATAAAACTCAGTAACCCAAGAGTACTGTAACTCACCTCGTTGATAATACGTCTCACGACTTTATTCTGGTTGTATTAAATAATCCATAATCGACTTCCCTACAAGTACCTCCGACCACGCTATCGAGATAGTAACTACTGGGAAGAACACCTGATCCAACCAAATACCTTGTTGCAAAGATTGCCATCTGCTATCCTAGTAATCAGTGTAACGAAGTGTGACTATCTAAAGTACTTAGGCTAGATGGTAGATTTGGGTTAAGTAAGTCTGTGTGATGGCAAAGTTGAGATTAGTCCATCTAAGTTAGTATGGACACAGGCAGATGAAGCCCGTCAGGGAGTTGTGAGATGAAAAGAAATTTCTCCTTGTAAATTTCTTTCTTCGGGAATGGAGGTGTTATTGGCCTCTGCCTGGTCACTAATCTGTGGTTTACCACTGGAAGTGACCGTATGATGCCGTCGTATCTCGGCTGACCGTTGCTCAGTTTACCATCAATACTGACTCAGCTATGACCCAAATTATGAACGGCATATCAACACTGATAAGGATTTACCGATATTGAATTGCAAAGGCAAAAAGCAGGCGGAGCCAACTCAAGTAATGACGACTGCCTCCACGGACTGCAGGAGGGAGCTCCAGTTGAACAACCTGGTGGGACCATGCTCTCGAAGAGAGTATTTGAAACAGATATAATGCTACTGTTCAGAGTGAGGAGTGGAGGAAAAAGAGGCGTGACTACTGGGATATATGAAGAGTGGCTAGAGGTGGAGGAACACTGTTCTGTCGATTCCAGTCTCCTCTAGGTCCCTTTCTTAGTTTAGTAATGTATTGTGAGAAGTACTCCAAGGGATCGAGATGTAAGTTAAGACTTTGTATTTAACTTATCCATAGCAGCTTACTGATGTAACTGATAACATTTAGTTCTCTGTTTAGGTAAATGACTGATCTTGTTTGAACATTTCCGTAAGTGATTCTAATTAGTTAAGAAGTGATATGCTATTCCCCTGTTTATTATAATATAAAAGAGCTTAATTTTGTGGTGGGCTGTGTAGAGATATTGTAAGTAACGTAAGGTTTACTTGTTTGTGTTATTGCCATTGATTTGACACTCAGACTCTGAAATCTCCTTGCATGTTCCGTAACAAGTTTAACTTGGCCCCGGTTTTAATTCTTTGCGCCTTAAGTCACGTAGCTCATTTGGCAAAAAAAGACAACACTACGATCCTACATCCTTCTCATAACATCTATTGACTAGCAAGATATTCTTGTGTTCATTTACTGCCACAATTCAGGATTCAAGACAGCGACAAGGTTTGGTCCAAATTAAAGTGAAAAGAGTATATTATAAGTTTCGTAACAGTCGAGAGTTGTAAGTTTAGGAGACAACAGACAGAGGAAAACAAACAGCGCTGTTTATTTTTCCCTTTATGAGTTGGATATGCTCATCAATGAGCCGTCGGCTTCTCTTGTAGCAGCAGTACTCGTAGTAGTAATACCTGGAATCCCAAACTCAACAGAATGTGAACCAAGCAGACTGCAGGCTGTAGTTGCTCTCCTTCTGCAGTATGCGAACCTCCTTTTGGAGCCAGTGAGGGAGTTGAGTGACGTTTATATAACCAGACAGCAAAGCCGACCAGTGTTATCAGTGCCACCGCGAGAAGGCGCCCATCTCCAGTACCGACTTCTCTTGTAGTGGGGTATTATAAGAAAAAAATAATACATTAATGTATTGAAAAGTAAAATATATGCCAAATAAATTATATATATCTATGTTCAAGCAGCCTTTTACTGCCTTATCTGATGCTGGAGGAGGATGTTTTCAAGTGGTTGCACGGATATAAGCGGGCGGTGAAGATGCCCAGTTTTACAAACATCGCTTACACCCTTCCCTATCCCCCCAAGAAAGACAGTGAACTGCAGGGAAAGGGACTTCAGTTGGCAAACCAGCGGGTTCACATCCAGATGAGCATGCTTTCAGTTACTACTGCTACCCCATCAGTTGCCTATGAGCTCATTGATAGGCAACTTAGCCAAGGGAATTAATGGGGAGACTGAACAACTATATTCTTTGTACTCTTATTTGGCCTAAAACTTCCATCTTTCCACTTTCCGTGCTGAGCTTTAACAACAGACTTTCACGAGAATCTGAGGCTGCACACGAAGCGCAATGGAAAACATGTACAACCGGAGTATTGTCTTTTTCTACGAATGAGCTACGTGAAATAAGGTGCAAAAAGACGAAAAATTTATAACTAATGTATAGAAAAATTAATCACACACCACAACAGGAGGCGTGCGCACGCCGGGGCTTTGATAAACACCCAACTGATCGTGTCCAAGCACTTCACAAACTTGGACGGAACCACGTCCTTGTATGTGGGTAAGCAGAGTTTAATGGAAGCGCTTATTGCCTGGAAACTACCCGCTGATGCCCCATTCAAGCCAGCACTGGATGATGTTCTGAGAATTGTAACACAGGTGAGGATTATAACACAGTTGAGGATTAGAACACAGGTGACGGCTTAAAGAAAGGGATTACAGCTTAAGTAGGGATTCTATTACAGTTCTTAACTATACCAAAAGTGAGGATTACAGCACAGGTAAGGATTATAACATCTGAGAATTACAGTATACGTGAGGATAATAAAAATAACTGTGGATTACGTCACTGGTAATGATTATAGTTCAGGTGAAGAGTGTAACACATGTGAGGATTATGACACAGGTGAGGACTACAACACTGGTGAGGATTATAACACTGGTGAGGAGTTTAACACAGGTGAGATATATAACACAGGTGAAGATTATAACACCTAATTATAACAGGTGAGGATTTTAACACAGGAGAGTATAACTCAGGTGAGGAGTATAACAGCTGAAAGTATAACACAGGTGAGGAATATAATACAGGTGAGAAGTATATCATAGGCTAAGAGTATAACACAGGTGAGGATTACAACACAGGTGAGGATTACAACACAAGTGAGGAGTATAACACAGGTGAGGAATATAACACAGGTGAAGAGTATAACAGATGGAGAGTATATCATAGGCGAAGTGTATAACACAGGTGAGGATTACGACACAGGTGAGGAGTATAACAGAGGTAAGAAGCATAACAATAGAGAGGATTACAACTTTGATGAGAATCATAACAGCTGAAGATTACCACACAGATGAGTCATCTGATACGTCAATAAGGAAATTATTTTTTATCTGTACCTATGTATTATGTAGGTAGCTAGGTAGATAGATAGTTGGACAGACCTAGATGAATGGATGGATGGGTAGAAAGACAGACAGACAGATACTTAGACAAACTGACAGACAGACAAATGAAGAGCTAAGCAGTGCTATTGACCACAAGAGTAAATTTCAAAGGAATCATATACACCAACAGTACCAATAACAATATCAACAACGATAACATCAACAAAAATACCAGTAAGAACAACAACCACGACAATAATAGTGGTAATATTATCATTATAACTCACCACACCAGTGGAGAGTTAAATTGTTCTTGTCAATATTATTATTATTATTATTATTATTATTATTATTATTATTATTATTATTATTATTACTATTATTATTATTCTTTCTTAAGAAGAAATAAATTATCCATATTCACTTAGTTTCAAAGCTACGTCCATCACACTTGGCCATCTGAGTCTCCAGGCTGGCGACTTCATATGCCCCGGTATAAACCAGTTTCCAGTATTGGTTTTCCAGTTCCAGCCAAAAGCCTTCAAAATAGTCTATTCACAGATTCTCAGAAGCCATTAAAGGTACAGACTTGAAATTTTAGTGGGGCTTTGGCAAGGTCGGGGAGCAGGTCTGAAATGACTACAGGCCCATTTGGGCCAGTAGTTTATGAGATCTCCAATAGGTCAATGTAAAGGATTTGGGGACACTGTGTGCACAATTTTAACCAATTTTAACCAAGACAGAATTGAGATGCAATCACCACACTTAGAACATTTATGAAACTTGACATGCTATGCATGCCTACCAAGTATGAATGACCTTGACCTAAACCCCAAGGTCACAGCAAAGGTCAAAGTTCATAATATACTTCTATGGATTACTTTATTAAGCCTCATGAATTCACCAGCTCCCCGGATTGGTACTGGGGAATGAATCTGCCTCTGCAGCCGAACTGTGGAAGAAAATGGATGACCTTGTCATGTGGTGAATTGCTGGCTGCCAAGTATGAATGCCCCTTGACCAGAAATTCAAGGTCACACCCAAGGTCAAAGCTCAACTGTATAATAAAAAAAAAAAAAATAGAATGGAGCTACAGTCACCAACACTGGTACACTTACAGAACTTCATGTGCTATGATTGGCTACCAACTATGAGTGACAAAGACCCCAAACTCAAGGGCACAGCCAAGGTCAAAGTTCAAAATATGTCTGTACTGAGTTCACATGCACAAGATGGATGACATTGTCATGTGATGACTTACTGAAACTGCTGATTGCAATTTCCATTATCGAGTTAATACAGTTATTAGTACTGTTATTATTATTATTATTATTATTATTATTATTATTATTATTATTATT